>CAUYRH010182168.1:0-22535 GCA_963574655.1 Perodicticus potto | reverse complement strand
CAGCACAGGTTGTCTCCATCTATCTGTCTGCCTTTCCATCACTCATTCATCCATCTATCCATCCACCCATCCATCCATCCATTCTTCCATCTACCCACCCATTCATCCATCACTCATTCATCCATCTATCCATCCACCCATCCATCCATCCATTCTTCCATCTACCCACCCATTCATCCATCACTCATTCATCCATCCACCCATCCATCCATCCATTCTTCCATTTACCCACCCATTCATCCATCACTCATTCATCCATCTATCCATCCATCCATCCATCCACCCACTCATTCTTCCATCACTCATTCATCCATCTATCCATCCACCCATCCATCCATCCATTCTTCCATCTACCCACCCATTCATCCATCACTCATTCATCCATCTATCCATCCATCCATCCACCCACCCATTCTTCCATCACTCATTCATCGATCTATCCATCTATCCATCCATCCATCCACCCATTCTTCCATCTACCCACCCATTCATCCATCACTCATTCATCCATCTATCCATCCACCCATTCTTCCATCTACCCACCCATTCATCCATCACTCATTCATCCATCCATCCATCCATCCACCCACCCATTCTTCCATCACTCATTCATCCATCTATCCATCCATCCATCCATCCATCCACCCACCCATTCTTCCATCACTCATTCATCCATCTATCTATCCACCCACCCATTCTTCTTCCATCACTCATTCATCCATCTATCCATCCATCCATCCATCCACCCACCCACACATCCACCCATCCACCCACTCATCCATTTATCATTTTCTGAGCACCTACATGTGCTGTGTCTGACTCAGAGCTGAGCTTTGGAGACACAGGGAAGAATATGGTCTAGTTCCTGGCCAGAATTCTCTACTTAAACAAACAGACACATACATCATCATAATACAGTGATTAATGTCTCCAGTAGGTACCATGGCGGCATGGTCCAGAAATGATAGACTCTGCTGGCAGGGAGAAAGGGAGAGAGAGGTCCTCACAAGACAGCAATTTGTAGGTGGCTCATAAAGGGTGATTCGTTTGCCAGATAAAAACTGTACATGTGAGGGTGTCAGAGGACAGGTCAGTCCCGTGGACTAAATCCACTCTCACCTGCAGTGAAAGCAGAGGCCTCTCCTCAAGCCCTGATCTCATCTGCAGCTGCAGCCTCTCGACTCAGCCCTATCGCCCGGCATTTCCAAATGTAAAGGGACCACTCTAGTGTGCGTCTCTTACACGGTGAAGTCATTGTGATATTAACTGGGAACAATCGTCCAAGTGGAGAGGCACGGAATGCTTCATGCCCTAGCTATGCCCGAGCTCACTGTGCCCTAGCCCCAGTTTCCCAGGATCTAAGGTGTGAGATTGGCTTTCAGCTTTGCCAGCCTTTTCCCTGCAGCACAACCCTGACACTCTGGCTGCAATACATGTTAGCAACGACCTTTCTCTGAACTCCAAGCTTACTTACCTAAGCACCTGGCCTGTGTGTAATGGGTTTGATCCGGCCCTCACCCTCAGCTTACCTAGCGCATCACCCGCCTCAGGGGTGGCCTTTGAGGGGAGCTGCTTGCGGAGGTGAGCCTGCGGAAGTGAGCCTGAAGGTGGCGCTGTGGTTCCAATTGCCAGGCAGCTCTCCCCGCAGCTCTCCAGGCAGGTCTGTTACCAAAGCGTCTGTGAAAACTGGGCGGGCTAATGGCACCTCTGTTCCTTGGCACCCGCCCCCTCAGGCAGGCTCAGCTTATTTGCGGGGGGCAGCCAGGTCGGCCCACTTGGCCCCTGGCCTCCTATGCCCTTTCGTCCATTTTCAGAGCTGTTTCCCTTTGGGCTCCCCTCCAGGAGAGGAGGAAGAGAGCCGGTTGTGAAAGGTTGGTGTGCAAGGGCCCACACCCGCGGTTCTGGGGAGCCTTTTATTCTGCAGCTACTGACAGGCCGGGGGGTCCTGCGGTCCCCCTCCGTGTGGGGCCGTAGACGAGCCTGTAGCGTGTCCTATTGGGGTGACAGCCCTCTTCACCCCCCGCCCCCACGGTGGAGGCCACGCCTGCAGCAATTGGCTTGGGATTTTGAAAGCGCTCCATGCTCGGCGCCCTGCCTGCTGCCTTCTCGCCATTCATCTGGGTCTGGCCTCTGGCTGGGCCATGGAATAAAGAATCCGGAGGGAGGGAAGGATGGAAGCAAGAAGAAGGGAAGAAGAACGTGCTAACGCTTATTTAAGTGCCCACTGGGTGCCAAGCACTTTCACAATTGGAGCAGTGCTTGTTAAATTTCCTTTCAGCTACATAACCGTTTCCTCCGTCCAAAGTCACGGGCCTAATTTGGCCACATAAAACAGACACAGAGCAGCTACCCTGATGGAACGGGGTTGGGTGCCTGGGGCCCCACCCATTCTGTGTCCTCCCCCACCGCCAACTGTCCCTGGGGTGCTTCTGTGAAACTTGGATCTAAAAGCACCATGCTCGATTACTCTGCACATAATTCTTAAAGGAAATAGTATCCCCACTTTTTTTTCAAATATAAAGCTAAAGCCCAGAGAGGGGGAGGCCAGGATCCCATGATTAATAAAGATCAGAGTCAGCCTTGAACCCAAGTGGGCCCCATTCCAAAGCCCAGGCTTCTCCTGACTCTGCCTGGAAGAAAGTAGGTGCTTTATTTCCTCAGGAAAGACAGGAAGGGGCTTTGGCTCCTCTAGCTGCCTGGAGGACCAGGCCAGATAAGCAGGGACCCATGTGCTGCTTGGATGTCTGATAAACAGGCTGCCAAGAAGGAACCCAGACAGGACAAGAGAATAGTGGCAGGTGGGACGCACACAGGGAGGGGGTTCTGAGCTGCCAGTGAAATGATCTCTCAGCCTACCAGGCAGGCTCCAACTTGGCTGACTTCAGGAGAAATCATGGATTGCTAGAGATTCAGACACAAGCTTTCCAGGCCTTGATTAGACTTTGTTTTCTTCTAGGACAGCTGGGGCTTGGAGCTTTAAAATACAAACCAAACCTTGGTTCCCACTTCGCCCATAAAGAGGGGATTAGGAAGGATAGCCCCTGAAAAGTGAGTTAGTTTTTCAAAAAAGGGGATTAGCATTTTTTTTTCTTGTAGTCCCATCATAGATTTGGAGCCAGAAATACCTGAGTAGAAAGATTGTCTCTGCAGTAAGGCCCGACTTCTCTGCATCTCAGTTGTCTCCTCTGTGAGTGACATTAGGAGAGTCCCCTGCTATTGGGCTGCTGTAAGGCGTTCTGTGTGGAAGTGCAATGCAGGGCCTGGGGAGTGCAAAGCCAATAGTCCTTCTCTCCTCCAGCCCCCTCCATTGTGCTTGCAGCCTGAGGAATTTATGATGTGTGCTAAGTGAACATGCTTCCAAGGGCACTTAGAGAATGGGTTCTCTCTTGTCACTGCAGTCACCTAGCTGAAACACTCAGTTCTTTGTCTTAGTATGTGAGATGGGATGCTCTGATCCTCAGAATTGTAGACTCAGAGTCTCAGAGCTCAGGATGGCTAAACCCAACCTCTTCATTTTCAGGAGGGAGAGAGTGACTTGTGTGAGATCACACATTGGGTTGGTGGCGGAGCTGGAGCCCACATCTACTGATTCCTAACCCTCTGCTCTGTCCTCTGGGATGAAAAGGGACCTAGAGGCCGAGGAGAGGAAGGTCCGTAGGAAACCATCTTCACCTCTCCGACCTACGTCTCCCACATCCATGAGAAGGTGAAATGAGGAGCTCAGCATGGGCGGCCATCCGTGAGCCCATCGTGTGGGGGGCATGTGGTCAGAGTGGATGGAGCCTCCATCATAGGACTGAGACCTCAAGAGCCTGGAGGTTCTGTTACCATCCAGTCAGAGGCAGAGCAGTCTCCTGCCACAGGCATCAAGGGGTGAGTGAGATCTGTTGAACTTGGAGTTGAGTCCCCTCTCTGCCCAGCCATGTGCCCTAGGCAGGGATCTTTCTCTCTCTCTTTCTCTTTCTTTGAGCTGCTTCCTTACGTGAAAACTCATGAGAATAAAATTACACACCTCACGGGTTATTGTGAAAATGAAACAAGTGAATATAATACCAATAGCTAACAGTGAATGAACATTTGCTATGTGCCAGGTTCTAAACTCTTTATTTGCACTTGCTCATTTAATTTTCATAAAAGCTCATTTTACTGCTAAAGAAATGGAGGCTCAGAATAATCAGGCAAAGCCTAGGGACACGGATGGAGGGGACAATGCAATTTCGAACCAGGTAGCCTGGCTCTGGCACCCCCTCCTTACCCACTGTGCTCTTTGGCCCCTCAATCTAGGCAGAAGCCAGTGCCTAGCACACAGGGGCTCCAAAGTGGCCACCCTCCTTTTTCCCTACCTTTTACTCCCTCTTTTTTTCTTATCTTCCTCATCCTCCCCTTCCTCTCCTCAAGAATGGGTTCCAGAAACCCTTGTAATTTCTCAGATACTGAAAATAAACCTAACTTGATTGTTCTTCCTTAAGCCATTTTTTCCTCTGTTTTGCTGTTAGTTTTATTTTCATTTTTTTATTCCTTAATTAAAAACAAGACTGAATCGCCTACAAAGACAAATCTCCCAATTCTGTGCTCATGAACACCAGGTGTATTTAGAGGCACCCGGAGGGCCTAGGCTCTCAGCTGAGCTCCTGATGCGCTTGATGGTGTGGCTACCACTGCAAATGTGCATGGCCAAGCCCCCGCCCACGGGCCAGCGTCCTGGATACAACTGACCAATTTGGGAGAAAATACGCCTTCCTGTTTATGGGTTTCTGGTCACATTTGTTCAAGTTCCTGGTTACTATAGAGACCTTGTCAATACATCCAAATACTCCTCTTAGCACAGAAACTTGTCTTCTCTTGGTTCTCCTACCCAAAGAATGCAGGAAGGGCTCGGGAAGCAGCAGGAGAGGCTTAGCCACTGGGTCTTCCAGACCCCAACTCCACAGCCCAGGCTCAGGTTTCTTTCCATCTACTCCATCCCTTGGGCCTACAGAAGCTAAATCGGGGGAATGGACAGGGATCTAGGGTCACTGTTTGCACGAGATCAAGTTTCGAGGCAAATAAAGGAAAGTGCATGAGAACAATGGAGAATCTGGCCAGGGCATTTAAAAGTTCAAATTTATTTCTTCTTCCAGTGACCTAAAGGAAACGTAATATGCCCTGGAAATTCAGTCTCTCCTATCATGGCTGAAAGTGCACAGTTAGGGTCCCTAGGGGACTGAATGCCTAGGTCAAGTCTCAGGCCTACTTCTGACTGGCAAAGTGAACATCTACAGTGTATTTATACAAATGGTTGGCAGAGCGTCCAAGCTCCTGTCCTCCCATCTCTGCTTACTGAAACCTTCCTGGTGCCTCACCACCACTCTCCAAGGCCACCACCTCCAGAAAGACTTGGAATCAATTCCTCTCCGTCTCTGGTATCTGTCATTATGATCTTGCCTCTCATCATTTTCTACCTAGTGTCATGGTTGCTTGAGTGGCAGCCTTCCTTCCAGAGAATCTCATAGAGTTCTAATCACAGGGCAGGCCCAGAGCCAGTCACTGCAGTGAGAAGGATCTAATCCCTGTTCTTATCTCAAGGGCTCCCATATTCAACAGTCTGGCAGAAATGGACAAGTCAACACACAGTTGAAGCATGAAGAGGAGGGAGATGCTGAGTGCCTGGGCCATCTGCCTGCAGGTATGGTGGGACAAATCCAGGAAGACTTCCCAGAGGTGGTGACACCCGGCTTGCATCTTAAAACCTGAGTTTCACAGAATGGCAGGGGGATGAGGAAGAAGGGGCTATTCAAGAAAGCCTAACAGCAGGCCGGGAAGGTGTAGGGGAGTGCTCCTCAGGAAGAGAACCCCAAAGACCCTAGAGAGCTGGCATGAAAGGCATCCTGGGGAAAGTGACAGGACATATTGGGTAAGCAGGTAGCTGTCAGATCCCACAAGGGGGATCCTAACAAGGGTTGCTGGGCAGTTTGGACTTTAGCCTGCAGGCAATGGGGAACCATGAAAAGGTTTTTTAGGAAGCAAGAAATCTGACAGGATTTGTATCTTAAAAAGTCAACTAGGGTTGCTGAGTGAAGAATGGATGGTTGAGAGGCAAGAAGTGAAGCAGGGAGGCCAGCTAGGAGGTGGTGGCCTTCATCGAAGTGAGGGACACTGGTAAGGGGACTAGGTGGTAGACTAGAGGTCTGTTAAGGAGGCTGAATTGGCAGGCATGGTTGTTGATGGGAAGGGTGAAGGAGAGAGTGAGTAGGGATTGACTCCCAGAACTTTAGGGTCATTGGCTAAGGTGACCTGTAATTAGATAGATTTTTTTCACCTCCTCCCTCCAGATGCCAGAGATATTTTTTTAAAGTCACAAGATAAATTCCTTCCTACAAAAGACATTGGGGCTAGACTCCATACGCTGTACCTCCCTGGGGTGTTTGTACATCAAGGAAAAATCCAGAAGAACACAAAAGATAGAATTCCAGGATTGTTATGAAAGAGATTTAGGAAGAGGTCCTCTTCAGGGCCTGAAAGTGCAGGTGCCCAGGCTAGAGGCCAGTGGACTTGGGCCTGTCCTTCTGGGGCCACATCCTTGTTTGTCCCTGGTCAGTTCTATAGCCTTCAGTGTAGACTGTGCGTCAATCTCTCCATTGGCCTCGTCCATACCCAGTTCCCATCACCAGCCATGAAACCCCAAGAATGTTCTTTGTCCTTCTTGGGCCTACTTCCATATTCATAAAAATGACAGAGTTGTTCTCCTTCTCTTTCCCCAACACCCTTCTCTCCTCTCCTTCCTTGGTGGTTGAAAATAAGGGCTTTAGGCCTGATGTGGTGGCTCATGCCTGTAATCCTAGCACTCTGGATCTTTTATGCTCAGGAGTACAGGACCAGCCTGAGCAAGAGTGAGACCTCCTCTCTCCTAAACATAGAAAAATTGGCTGGACTTTGTGGTGGGCACCAGTAGTCCCAGCTACTTGGGAGGCTAACACAGGAGGATGGCTTGGGCCCAGGAATTTGAGGTTGCTGTGAGCTAGGCTGATTCCATGGCACTCTAGTAACAGAGTGAGAATCTCTCAAAAGAGAGAGAGAGAGAAC
Organism: Perodicticus potto; assembly: GCA_963574655.1. Lineage (NCBI taxonomy): Eukaryota > Metazoa > Chordata > Mammalia > Primates > Lorisidae > Perodicticus > Perodicticus potto. Next base: position 15,473 of record CAUYRH010182168.1, on the reverse strand, counting down.
AAGGGCTTTTGGAATCAGGTAGATGTGGGTATGAATTTCAGAGCCATTACTTTCTACCTGTTTGAGTTACTCCACCAATATCTCAGTTTCCTCATCTATAAAGTAGGAATAGTACTAGTACCTACTTCATGTGATTATTGCCCATATTCAAGGAGATGATTTTTGGAAATCTTTTTTTTTTTTTTAAGAGACACAGTCTCACTTTGTCCCCCTCTGTAGAGTGCTGTGGCATCACAGCTCACAGCAACCTCCAGCTCTTGGGCTTAGGCGATTCTCTTGCCTCAGCCTCCTGAATAGCTGGGACTACAGGCACCTACCACAATGCCTGGCTATTTTGTTGTTGTTGTTGCAGTTTGGCTAGGGTTGGGTTCGAACCTGCTACCCTTGGTATATGGGGCCAGTGCTCAACACATTGAGCCACAGGTGCCGCCTGATTTTTGAAAATCTTTTAGCTCAGTGCTCGGCACCCAGTAAATTCTCAAAATCTGCTGAGGCCATGGCCACCACAGCCATCAAGATTACCCTCCCTCCCTATTTCTCCCTGCCAATTCTCTTTGCAAACACTCGTGAGGCAAGGCTCACTCTGGCCTGGGCTACCAGATGTCTGGTCTGGAGCAGGGGACTGGACTACATGACCCCTCTAGGCCTCGTTGGTCCAGGAGTCTTAATTTTAATTTTAATTTTTAATTTTTTTTTTTTTTTTGCAGTTTTTGGCCAGGGCCAGGTTTGAACCCGCCACCTCCAGCATATGGGGTTGGCGCCCCACTCACTGAGCCACAGGCACCGCCCATGGTCCAGGATTCTTGAATCTCAAAGGCTTGGGAACATTCTCCCTGAACGTTCTTCATCTCGTTTCTTGCCATGAGTTGGGCATTGGCTTCTACGCATCTCTATTTAGTTATCTGGGGGCTCCCTCCCTTCACCCCCAGCCCTCAGCATCCCTTCCTGGGTCCAGACAGGTTAAGTCATGTACCCTCTCAATCAGCTGTCACAGCCCACCTGCTGCTCCCCAGTCACTGGACTTCCGACTTGGCTTCATTTGTTTCCCAAGAATGTTCTAATGAACTTGGTGTCCATCTGCCCTCCTGCCAGTGCTTGGTGTCTCTGAAGCCGGCTTCAGAGCAGAAGGAAATGGCTTTGGCAGAATGAGCTTTCCCATCTCTGTCTTCTGTCATGCCTGGCAGTTCCCGGTGCCCAGAGAGCTTGCCTTTGTGTGATTTCTCTGCTGATTGCCTGGTCCGTCTCCCTGTGTGTTAGTCACAGTTTTCCAGAGAAACGAACTGATAGGATGTGTATATAGAGAGAAGGATTTTGTATAAGGAATCGGCTCAGACAATTACAGAGGCTAGTGTTCCAAAATCCATAGTGTGGGCTGCAGACCCAGGGAAGAGCTGGTGCTGCAGTTCAAGTGCAAAGGTTATCTGCTGAGGACTCCCTCTTGCTCAGGTGAGGTCAGTCTTTGGTTCTACTGAGGCCTTCAGCCCACTGGGTAAAACCCCCCCGTGTTGTGGAAGGCAATCTGCTTTATCCAAAGTCCACTGAGTTAAGTGTTAATTTCATTCAAAAACACCCTCACAGAAACATCCAGAATGATGTTTAACTGCCTATGGGTACTGTGGCCCAGCCAAGTTGACCCATAAAATTAACCATCGTACCCTGTCATTGGCAAACACACCAGAGAAATATCCCAGGTTTCAGGAATGCTGCTTCCCAAACTTGTGTTATGGGCCAGGCAGTATCCCCAGAAGATCATGATGAGAGGGGGCCTGCCGTTAGGTGTAACCTCTCAGCCAGTCAAGGCATTTTGGCCTGCAGCAATGTGGGCAGTGGGCTACCTGGGGTTGAGGGCTGCACAGGGGACACTGAGTGTCTCCACAATGGAGGTTGTGGGGGTGCAGAAGGGGTGTTGTTGCCCCCAGGAACTTCTCGACGGAGATTTTCAAATCTGGCTGCATAGCTAAATCACCTTAAAATACAGATTCCCAGACCCCACTATTGGAAAATTCTTCATTCAGAAGCAAGATCAAAGCATCTGAATTATTATTACCAGAGAAAAATCCAGAGTGAAGGTGAGCATCTCCTGGGTCTAGAAATGCCCATCTCCTTCAGAGATGAGGTGCCTGGTCTGACCCATCACTTCGTGCTGAGCTGCCTTTTTACCCATCTCTCTTGAATACTCCTAGGATGGAGGCTTTGTCCCACCAAGACAGACCTTATATTAAGGGGAGCTGGGAAGCCTGTCTCCCTGAACCTTCCAGCTGCTGGTCCTTGTTCCAGCTCTTAGAAGCAGAAGGGATCTGTCTAATTGCTCATTCACTAGAGAGTCCTTGAGGTATTGATGACAGTTTTCATTTCCTGCTGTGTCTTCTCTGGGATAAAATTCCCCAGCCCTCTTGGCAGGCAGTGTCTCTCTCATTATAAGGTCCCAGCAGTGGACCCTGCTCAGACTTTTGTTTGGCCCCTGCAAGGCCTAGCAGAGTAATCACCTCCTTCCTTTTGCAGATTACACCCTCATTAATAGGACCAAAGGCACACTGGCCATTGGCTCCATTGCACTGCGTCCACTGTAGCCTGTATCCTATCCTCCTCTCTCTTTCCTTCTCTGCCCCACCTGGAGAGGGGCCTCTTCAAGGGCCTGGGAACTCTAGAGCTTTCTCCTTCACTTTACAAAACACAAACTACAAGGTAGACAAGAAAATGTTGGGTTTGATGCCCTTTTGGACCCGCCATCTCTGAAGTCGTGATCTGACCCACATCTGGGTGCCCTTTGTGAGAGGAGCCACCATAATGTAGGAAAAACCTCATGACCTCTGGGCAAGGTGACTCGGGGCAACTGAGCCTCAGTTTCTTCATGTGAAATTAGTACCTATTTCCTAGGGCTGTGCTGAGACTTCCAGACGAAGTGTCAGAGCACCCAGCCCAGGGCCAGCACACAGTAAGGATGCTGGGAGTCTAAGCTCCCCTCTCTTCTTAAGGAACTTAGATATATTCTTCTACCTCAAATCCCCCAATTCTAGCCCCTAATGTAGAAGGGCCATATTTAATACATAGACCTGAAGCACTTGTCAAATCTCGGGGCTTTGGGCAAAGCATGTCTCTGTGTGGGGGACAAACCTCCTCCTTTCCTCTGATCCTGGGTCCCTCATCTCTGATGTGAGCAGGGCAGATTGGAAGTCACCATAAAGCCCCTTCCAGCTCTGCCCGTCCTCCTAGGTGGCCCTGGGAGGGAGTTGGGTCGATGTGAAGATCATCTAACAAGCCCCCAAAGTTGAGGCTGGATTGCCTCTCCTTCTCGCTCAGCCCTGATTTTCAAGCCCCTTCTTTCCTCCTCATTCATTTCTCGTATACCCGCCTGTTCCTCACCTGCTGGCAGGCACTGGGACACAGACGAGAAATGAAGGGTCTTTCCCCTCAAGATACTGCCAGGCTGCCAGGGCAGACGACAATTAAACAACTAACCCAGGGGGACGGGAGCTATTCTAGAGATGGGTTACCCAGCAAGTGCCCAGGGAGTGGGAGCAGGGAGCAGGTGATGCTGCCGAGATGGGGGAGGGGTGGCAGCTCAGGGTAGCTAACAAGAGGTGATACTGGAGTTCAGACTTGAAGGATGGGTGGGAGTCAGGAAGAAGGGCCCCGTAGGCCAAGGGCACAGCAGGGCATTGCCCACAGACGGGAAATCCCAGCCTGTTTGGAATGACCTGAGATGTCAGCAAAGCTGAGAGGGGGAGAGGCTGGGAGGTAAGAGTGGAGGCCATGGGGACATGGTCCTTAGGAGGCACTTCGGGGACACAAGACCAGCCAGGTATGGGTCTCCCTTTCCAGGGACTGACTGTCCACACAGCCTTTCACTCCTTGATGTTTATTCAGTGCCCTGCTAGTCAGGACGCAGTTACTGCAGTGAACTTTCTCCGGTCGGGACAAAGGCCTGGACCCCAGTGTATTCATTTCCTGGGGCTCCTGGAAGAAAATACCACGATCTGAGTTGCTTGAAACAGCAGAAATGCATCTCTCACAGCCTAGAGGCTGGAAGCCTGAGATCAAGACATCAGCGGGGCCCTGCTCCCTCCTGGCCTCTGCCGGGCTCCGGTGGTGGCTGAAATTCTTGGTGTTCCCTGGCTCGCAGCTGCATCAGTGCCTCTGTCACCAAGTGGTCTTCTCCCCTGTGTGTCTGTCTCCGCTTCTCTTCTGTTCTTATAAAGACACCAGTCATTACTCACTGGACTATGCATCCTCATCGAGTCTGACCTCAGCTTCAGTAATTACATCTGAAAAGACCTAATTTCCAAATAAGGTCATATGCCCAGGTACTGGGAGGTTAGGACTTCAACATAGCTTTTTTTTAGTGGAGGGGGAGGGAAGCACCACGTAACCTACAATGCCAAGTAACCACAAGGCACTGTGGCAAGCGCCTTAGAGGGGTTGGGAATGGGCTGTGGGAATTCAGAATAAGGAAAATCTGTGGTGGGGAATCCACAGCGGCTTCCTAGAGGAGGTGGCTTTTCAGCCATACACTGATAGATAGGATTTAAATGTGCGGCTTTGGAAAAGTAAGGGCATCTGAGGCAGAGAGTGGTACATGAGCACGAGCACGGAGGAGGGAATTTCAAGGCAGTAATCATATCATTCCAGCTACCATCAGTCCTTGGAAAGCCCTCTCCTTGCAGGCTTCTGCCTGCCTGCCTGCCCCCAGATCTTGTACACGTTCACACCAAACTCACCGCAGTGCTGACCCATCTTGCTCTTGCATTTGGTGGGATGGGAAGGAAACTGCTGTCTGGAATTCTCATAACATCCCTATTCATGTCCAAACCTGGATTTGTTTTTCTTGAGCTGCAGCGAAGGGGAAAAAAAATAATAAACTCTGTATTTATCAAGCAGCACACCAGTAGGAAATTATAACCTTTTAAAATAAATATGTATCTAATTATAGGAAAGCACCGTTTACTTTTAGGGTACTGTCAGGATTTCCCCGGCTAGCCGAGTCTACAGATAATGTTTCAGCTGTTCCTGCTTCCCCAAATCCCACTGAGCATTAACACCCCCTCCATACCATCTCTGCTGGCCTCAGCAAACAGTGAGCCAGGCTGCACCAACACGCCCTGAGTAGGGCAGGAACCTGGGTCCCCGAGTTTTCCTTTTACAGCCAGAGTGCCAACCCTTTGAGTAGCTCCCAACCACAAAGCCACAACCCGCATCCCAGACTGTCTGGCCTGTCCAACACACATCTCTGTGGTTTTCTCCTTTACAGAGAAGCCAGAAGTCTCGCAGGGAGCAGGATTGAGCCATCTTGGAGAAGGAGCGAGGCTGAGTGTTTATTTCCTGCCAGGCATGGTGCCAGGTGGCCATTCACTCCTGCCTCCCCTTCATCTTTAAATCCACAAACAGTTATTGAGCACAGACTGTCTTGGCCACTCACACCACAAAGCACAAGTAAAGAACAAGAGGAAAGTAAGCAAAAATGCCCAGAAGAGCCCAGGCCCAGGTTAGGTGCTAGGCTGTTGTTATTTGCCACCTGGGCCAGTGTCCCATGACTACCTACCAGGTGGGTACATCCTATGGTGAGTTCATTCTTTCAGTTCATTAAGCGCCTATGATATGGCAGGTACTGCTATTCACCTGGCGCCTTTGCCCCCCCACCTTCTTCAAGTCTTTGCTAAAATGTCACCTTCTGCTTCCTCCCTAGCACTCAGCACCGTCTGACTCACTAGGTGATTTATGTTTTGCCTGTTGTTTTTGTCTGACACCCCCCTCCCCCGCCCCCACTAGAAGGGAAGCTCTGAGAAGGTGAGGCCTTGATTTTGCTCACTGCTATAGCCCCAGCACCTGAGTTGAGGCTTGGCACACAATAGGTGCTCAATTAGTGTTTGTAGAATTGAGACCAGCTGACTTCATTGTCTTTGGAGATGGACAAATCCAAGTTCAACTCCACTTCTTACTAGTTGTGTGACATTGGCCCTGTGGCACAGCCTCACTGAGTCTCAGTGTCCACTTCCATATAGTAAAGGACCCATAAGATGAGAGGGAACAGGCTGTGTGTGGAGCCCAGAACAGTGCCCAGTGCCGACACCTCTCAGTGATTAGCAGGTGTGCTTCTGCTCACCGGCTGGGGGGCAGGGATCTGAGGAAGCCTCAAGTGTTAGTGGGCCAGGGTGTGAATTGGGTTGCTCCCACTTGCCAGCTCTGTGACTTTAAGCAAATCATTTCCCGTTTGTAAAACAGGACTCAAACAGCACCTGCTTCCTGCCTAAGAGTCTCTGGGATGTTGGGACGTGGCTGTGTCCAGGGAGCAGGGCATGGTGCCTGCAGGTGGTGGTGTCCAGGATGGGCCGCTTCCCCTCCCTCCTTCCTCGGGGACTGAGAAGAACCTGCACAGGCCCAAAGGCCTGGGTGGCAGATGAGGGGTGTAGGCCTGACTCCCCGGGCCCTCCAGCCCATCTTCTCCCAGTTACCCAGCCTGGGCTAATGCACCAAGCTCATGTTCCCAAGAATGTCCCACCTCCGCAGCGTCAGCTTGTGGTTCCCCTGAGACCCTGTCTCTCTGCTCACTTTGGCACTAATGGGCCCTGCACACCTTCGTAATGAGATGATGGGGCCCCCAGGGCCCACAGCAAATGCCAGAGGAAGAGGGGTCTCCTGGGAAACAGAGGGGCCCCACGGTGGGGGGTGGGTGGAGGTACTGCCTTCCAGAGGGGCACCTGTGAGTACAGCAGGGTGGGGAAGCTCTGTGTGACTTTGGCTGACCCCCAAACTGTCAGTTGAGTGCAAGGTGAGCTTAGACTGAGTGGCTACCTTTCTTTTAAAGGCATTTTAAAACAGGAAATACCCAATTACTTAGCATGTCTGGAGGACGCCTGGAGAGGGCCGGTGGGTCCAAGGTCACCCCCCACCCTCGCCTTGCTTAGTGAATGAGGTTATTGCCCGTGAGAACTGTCTTGGGCCCCTCCATGACAGAGTGGGGGAAGACTGGGGGGCTCTGAGCCCTCCAGAGCCTTCAGAGCCCTGATGCCTGCACATGAGTCAGGAAAAGGTGACATGTCTACACACGCGGTGTGAGAGCTGAACACTTATTTATAATCTAACAGTGGCACTTCCAGCCAAGGGAGAGACGTGCCAGTTGCTACATGGGCCTGTGTCTGGCTTCCCCATCCCAGCTGTTTGGCAAGTGCTGATCTGAAAGCGTCCAGGGATGGCCCGCCCCAATCTGGAGACCCATGTGTTCCAGAGTTCCAAGGCCCCGTCAGTCTGAGTGGTGGTGGGAAGCCACAGAGTCCAGCACAGAGCGTACACACAGGACAGAAGATGCATGTGTATGGAGCGTTCAAGGTGGAGGAGACATGGGCTTAACAGCTGGCCAGGACGGCTCAGGATATCAGCCCGCAGCTCCCCCGAGACTCCATCTCTTTGCTGACTTTGGCACTAAAGGGCCCTGCACGCCTCTGTGATGAGATGATGTGTCCCCCCAGAGCCCACAGCAAGTGCCAGAGGAAGAGGGGTCTCCTGGAAAACAGGGGGCCCCTGAGGGGCAGGAGGTGCTGCCTTCCAGGTTAGTCCTTGGGGTCACAGTGGGTTAAGGCACACTGAGCATAGCACCTGGGCCTGCCACTCTGCTAGACACTTTGCACACACTGTCTCATTCCCACCCCAGAACACCCTGTGAGGAAGGTGCCATCGGGACCCCCATTCTCCAGCCAGAAAAAGTGGGGCTTAGTGAGGTCAGGTCACTTTCCAAGTGCACAGCCAAACTCCAGAGCAGCTTTCAAAGGCGGCTCAACCTGCCTCCTTTGCAGGTGAAGAATCTGAGGCCAAAGGAGGCCAAGCCACCCAGCTAGTAAATATCAGAGCTGTCAGGCTGTGGGGCCAGGGTCCTTAACCTGGAAGGCTGTGAACTTGGGTGGAAAAAACATACCACTTTCTGTTCACTCCCTTCTAACTGAATTTCAGCATTTCCTTCAAGTGCGAATGTAAGCAACTCACCATGGTTCTATTCTCAGCACTTGTGACCTTGTCGCCAATAGAAATCACAGGTATTTTCATGTCACACTACAGTTGTGGTAGAGATCTTGGAATATCTTTATACTTATCACTTTGACAGTAGTTATTAAACCTGATGTGAGAGATTGTCATTTAATGCATTAATAAAGAAGCGCATATATTGCTATATCCCAATTTTAAAACTTTTAACTTTTAAAAAAATTGACTAGTTTTGTGATTATGCATATTTTATGCATCTAAAAACATTGTTCTGAGGAAGGATCCACAGTCTCTGCCAAGCAGTCACACAGGGCACAGTCCAGAAAATATTGGGAAACTGTGCTCTCAAGCCCGTGCTCAAGTGTGCCTCCCAAGTGCTGAGCCTGTGAGCGTCACAGCCCACTGCCTGAGCCAAGCTGGACAATGAGCTTGGACCAGCAGTCTCAAGGGCTTGGCACATTTGGGTAGGGCGTGCCCCCCATGTCTCTCCCCTATCTGACTCTTGCCCACCCTTTCCCACCCCTTGGCCACATCAGAGTTAAAATGCCAGATTCTTCGGAGAGCTCAATCTTCCGTTTTATAAGCAAGTCAGGTTTGTGCTGATTTCCAGGCACCAATTATGGGCCAGCTCTCTTGGACCAATTAAAATGTGCAGGTGCAATAATGTCGACATCAACAGTCTGGGGTTATCTCGGCAGATATTTTTCATGAAATATTTATAAGAGACTCTGGGGATTTTAACCATTCGGTAGCACGATTCCCCTCTCTGGCAGGGCTCTTTGTCAGTGGAGGAAGAGCTCGCAGAAGGCGAGGGTGGAGAGCAGCGTGGAATCCTGCAGCCAGGAGGGAGAATGTGGGTGGGGGACTGAGAAAGCTCAGGAGTGGGTGAGATAGGACTTCTTCAAAGGTCTTAGGGGAACAAAAATCAATCTGTAGATTTTGATTGATCAGGAAGTTGGTGTTCTGGAAACAGCCTATATGGTTTTCAGAAAACTCAGGTTTTACCCCAGACTCTGCCTTGTACTTGCTGTGTGACCTCAGCAAGTGGACCAAGTGTCCTCTCTGGACCTCAGGGTCCTCACGTGTAAAAGGGAGAGAATGCCCCTGTGCTGTCCAATTCCTGGGGTGGTGGTGGGAATTAAATGGCAGAGTAAATGGGATAGGGTTTTGGAAGGGGTTCAGTGTAGGGAAGGTTCTCTGCAAAGGGGCTCTGGCTCCAGAAGGGTGGATGATAATAATGGCACCAGTTCTCCTTCCCTCGATCCTTTTCCTTGGGTAGTGTCCTCCCACACTGACTCTGGCTTGGCCCCATGACTTGTGTTGGCCAACAGAAGAGCAGCAAACTTGTTTCAAGCAGAGCTTGCAAAAGCATCTGTATGCTTTCATGTCCTTCTTGCTCCTCTGCAGATGTCAGGAGATTTCTGAAAGGAGTCAAGAGACCTATGGAGAAGAGCTGAGGCTTCCCAGACCAGCCCACAGCCAAGATCAGCAGAGCCGTGTGCCAACCTGCACCTTCTCACAAACAACAGAAGAATCACTCAGCCAACCAGGGGCTTGCGAGCAACAATAAATGGTGGTTATTTTAAGCCACTAAGTTTTGAGATGGTTTGTTATGCAGCAATAGCTAACTGACACAGAGATTGTACTGACTTCTACAGCCTCATTGATCTGTGTGTTCTCATTGAAAAGCAAATGCACCCCCTGGTGTCCTCTTCTCTGGGGGCCTCCAAGTCTGCTGCCCCAAACAGAGGCAGTTTTCTTTGTGGTGGAGGGTGAGACCTCTAGAGTGAGACAGGTGTGGAATTCTATCCCAGCTGTGTGATCTACACTTAGTTACTTGCCCACACTGTGCCTTAGTGTCCCTATCTGCGAGAGGCATAGTTTCTATCCTATTGGGTTGTGGTGGGGATTAGAAAAAATATTGGATGTAAAGTGCATGGCACAGAAGTGTTCCAAATGACATTTTGTGTTGTTTATTTGTGGTGGTTGATGTTCAAACCTTCCCCAAAAAGCCTCTGTTTATCTCGCTGAGCCCAGATTGCCTGCAGCCTTTGCCAGGACACCTCCCCAGTGGAGGGAGATGAGCTAGAACTGGTAGCCACGTGCCTTTGACTGGTGCAGATTTCACAAACACTGTGATTTTGGCATGCCGGGTCTGCCAGTTGCATAGAAAGGAGCCCTCCAGATAACATCCCGGTTTAACCACCCCCAAAGCACATTTATATCTATGTTCCTATCTGATTGCTTCACCAGGATCCTGGAGAGTGGTCAGGGCAGGGTAGAGCGGCCACATTTTATAGATGGGGGCACTCATCTGATTTGCAAGAGCTAAAATGTGGGCCCAGGTTGTCTGGTCAGAGTAGAGAGCTGCCTCCTCTCCTGGGCCACTCAGCCTCTCCCACAGGGACAGATCTTGGCCGTGGAAATGCTGGACAGAACTAGGAGCTACACTCTTCCTTTCCAGAGTCCTCAAGATCTCCCTGGGGAATATGATTTTATCCCCTGAGGGCAAGTTGTCACTTCCTTTGCCTGTTGGAATAGTTTGGGAATTATAGCAGGAGATTCCTTTAGTATTTAGCAAAATCAGCATTTTTTACTTTAAAAGGGATCAGGCAGGGTCCTTTCATGCTCACTGGCACCTTTGACAGAGTTAAATCATCAGTAACAAGGCTGGTGCTGCGGACATTCTCCCCCCAGCATCAGGACACCCTCGGAGCCTGGTTAGGGACGAGCCAACTTGACTCTCCTTGACTCTCTCCTGTGGGATCTTAGCGTCACCTCCCAGGTCCCAGATGCAAACAGGAAGCAGAGGAGTTCTCGTTATTCCACGTTATTCACTTGTTTATTGAGTTGCTTCTCTACAAAATCCCACTCTACCCACTTTTCACTTCTTCTTCCCGAAAGTTTCTTGCAGAGTTTGCAAAGGAGTCTGGAAGGTTGTTATGGCTTCAGAAAGGTCAAAAACACAACTTACAAGCGAAATCCAAAACCACAGCGCAGCAACGCTATTAAAGAACATTGTGGGAAAGGACTGCCCCATAAAACAGCTGCTTCTTTGGCCGGTTTCCTTCCCTGGGCAGGAGACTAGTAAAGAGGTGCAGCCAGAAGGAATGGACCATTTTGCCGTCTGCTCCGCTCCCTTCCTGTTCCAGCATGAGCATTTTCCTTGTTGCAGCACATTAAATTATGGTGTAGGCACCAGGAGACTTTTAGATAGTCATGAAAAAAAATGATTACTACAAAGAGCAGATTGTTTCTTGGAATGCACCTTCCTGATGAGGCAGCACCCTCTCTCATTCTGTGGTTTATAAAAACTGCACACGGACTCCCAGGCCTCAGATGTCCCCTAGAGCTCCCTGTCCAAGGGCAGAGGAAGGTACAGATTGTCTCAAACCTCGCTGAGCCTGTGGGCTGCAGAGTCCCAAGCAGCTCATGGTGTGAACCCCGCCCCAGACCCTCAGGAAGGTCCTTCTTCATGCTGATGTTAGAGTAGCTGCCATTTCTGGATTTTTCTCTCTGAGCTGTGACTCTCCTACACCGTAGGAGCCTGGGAGGCAGTGACCTCAATTCCTCAGACGTTCTTTTCTTCCTGCAGTGTTCGCACACAAGATGGGGACAGCGATGATAGCGCTGGTGGTGGGAGGAGGCCTAGTGTCAGGTAAGACAGACTGGGATTAGGGCCCCAGACCCCTCACTGACCATCTACTTCATACTCCTGACCTTGACCTACACAAATACCATCTCTCATCCCCATAACTGCCTTGAGATGTTGAAATGATCATCATCGTCCCTGTTGTCATAGTTGAAGAAACTGAGGCACAGGTTAAAGAGCTGCTTCAGACAGACCGAGTGAAGGAGACTTGGAGAAACCTACTTCTGGAGGCTGCTCCACCACCTGCTATCTGGTGTCGGAGAGTTTTGCCCCCTCCCTTGGCCTCCTTGTCCTCACAGTGCCCGGTCCCTGCAAATGTTTGATAAATTCTCACCACTCAGCCCTCCCCATGTGCTGTGAATAAATACGTGCATAGGAGCTGGGGGCCCTGGTGGGAAGTGGCTCAGCCTATTCCACTCAGGAGCAGCTTGTGTTGGGTGGGCACATCCCCTGTGGCTATTGGGGTGGGCCTCTGGGGTCCCTCCCCCTCTTCCTCTGATTCCTCTGGTTGTCATTGCAGCCACCACAGCTGTAAAGAACAGGCCCACCTCCCACCCACATCCTCTTGCCCCTCAGAATAGGCTGTCCATGGAGAGTCTGCCCTGAGCCCTGCACTGCTGAGGGGGCCTCCCTGGGGACAGGAATCTCAGAAGGGACCTGGATGGTGAGCTCTCCAGGAGAGAGAGAATGGAGGCTAGGGAAGGGGTGGTGGCCATGTGATGGGCAGGAGGGGACAGAATTCTCAGGGCAGGGAATTAGCGTGAGGCAAAGGCCTATGGTGACTTCCCCCGAAAATCTTCACTTTGAGCCGGCAGAGGTCTAGGTTGGGTGGAGGTGTTGATTGTGGTCTCTGCTATATTTCGGGGAGGTACAGGCGAGGCAGGTGGAATCAGCAGGCCTGGGGCTCAAGAGAGAGGCTGGACCCAGAGGGCGCCTGAGCTGCCTCTGACCCTTGACAACTGGAAGCCCAGGGTGTCAGGAGCGGTTGGGGAGGGGGGTACACTGTTGGATCCTTTCTGCCCTCGTCTGTTGCCTCTCCCAGTCACGTCAGCTCCTGCTGGCTGGCTGAGGTGCGGCAGCAGGATGCTAAATCACCATCTAATCCGGAAGTCAGCCCCTCACCTTGTAACCTCCGTGGGCCAAAGATCTCTCTAGTCCAGTGGTTCTCAACCTTCCTAATGCCGCGGCCCTTTAATACAGTTCCCACAGGTTGAGGACCGCTGCGCCAGTCTGTTTATCCATCTTGACCTTCAACCCATCAAAAGCAAAATATTTGGTTTGTAGAAACTATCTGTTTGCTTCTTTGCTTCCTGGGGCATCCAGAGCTTAGAGAAGCCCATTCACATGTGGGCCTGGTGCAATCTGCCCCCGAAGTCTGAGGACTGAGCCGCTTAGGAGGAAGGCAGCAGCCCCTGGGGCCCAAGAGCCCGACGGGCCAGGCCTGCTGCTCTGAGGATGGAGCAGCCGCCCTGAGAACATGCCCTTCCTGCCAAGAGGAAGGCAAAGGAGCTTGCCATGTGGGTGGGGACAAGCTGGGGGCTCAGCGCTGCTCTCAGGTCCTTCAGAACCCTCTGCTCAACAGCTTACAGCTCTGCAGAAGCTACCAGTGACAGGTAATGCCGGAGGCACTGGGCGCGGTGCAGCGGGAAACAGAGCCCTGCCCTCTCCATGCTTATATTCTGGAACAGGAGAAGAACCTGGCTTAGCACTGTGTGTTCTGCCTGCCCGGAAGCCCCTAAGATGACCATCTCGCCCAGATCCTTCATCATATAGAGGACACCTGGAGGGGAAGGGACTGGCCCAGGGCCACACAGCAGGTGCCCAAGCCCAGGAGTCCTGGGTCTTACTCTGCAGGCTCCTGTTGTCTCAGGCTGCTCCAAGGAGTTGGACACACCTGTGTCGGAGCTGTCGCTCCCTGACTGAAGGCCCAGGCAGCAGCTGTGGGTGCCCCTTTCATGAGGAGCCTTGCGCGGGGCTGTTTACCCCGGAGTTCAGGGTCCCCTGCCTCCCTCCTGTTGCTGACCAGAGAGGATAGGAGGGGCCTGGAAGTGATGGAAGTCTGGTAATTGCCCCTCAGCTTTAAGGGCCTTGTGCTAGGGGGCCTGGCCCGTGGGGCTGCCACACTGGGCCCAGGTCAGCTCCTCAGAAGCTCCACTCCAACCTCAACAGTTGCTTGCTGAGGCTGTGTTACTAGGAGAGCCATTAGCAGCATTTTCCCCCTGCTATTGCATTTTTATGGCCCATGACTCTGGATAGCATTTTCTTGGTTAAATCAGATGTTTTCCAAAGAAAGAAAGGCAAAAAAAAAAGGACCAGTAATCATAACCATAAATCCTAAGTCACGTTACTGTAAGTGGCTGGTTCTCAGCTTCCTGGGGCCTGGGAGTTGGAGGCGGTGTGTGGGAAAGCCTGCCAGTGTGACAAGGCGACGGGGGAGGCCAGGTCTCACGGGCGTGTCACCCACCAGCCAGATGTTTCACAGAGCCTCGTTTCTGGACGGCTTCCACCTCAGGAAGGGGCAGCACATTTGCTGGGAGGCTGGGGGCGGTGGGAAGACTGCCCCGGGGCAGCTGGGAGACCAAGCACGGCAGGGAGGCCCACCAGGGAAAAGCGAGTCGCGCTAGGAGAATGATGTTCTCATCAAACGTCAGACCTGGCTGATGTTTCTGTGGAGAGATGGCACACCATTCAGGATCCCCCCGACTGGGTTTTTGGAGGACACCTTCATGGTCTGTGGCTCCCATGCTCCATCACGCCTACTTAGGAGCCCAGAGAACTGGGGGCTCCTGGGCCCCACCAGCAGAACCTCTGTGATCCAAGCAGCTCTCCTTTGAGTTGGTGTAAATCAGCTGCAGAAGGACTTAGAGAAACCCAAAGAGGAGAACTTTTTAAAAGGCTCCGGATAGACACAAAATAAAAAAAGCCTTTACGAGAGGCCCTGGGATCTGAGGAAAGGGAGGAAAGTGAGAGTTAAATGCTTTTAAGCAAACTGAGATCTTACAGCACAGGCTTAAGGCTGGAGAAATGAGCACAGAGAGGCTCAGGGCCTCAGCCAGGGCCACACAGCAGCCTCAGGTGACTCACAAGGTGGGGATCACTCAGGGAGGATGTAGGGAGCACTTCGGGGAACCGGGCCCTGCCCTGAGGCCTGGAGACCTAGAGAATGAAGATATACTCCTGTCCTTCAGAAGCTCACGTCTCTGCAAGGTAGAAAGGCAAAATGCGGTTGTGATACCAGGGAAGGAGAGCCATGGATTATTTCAGATATTGCCATGGTTCGTGTCTCTGAGGGATTCGAGACAACATCAGGAAAAAATGCTGTACCAGAGGCAGGAACAGATTCTGTGAGGAGGCAATAGAGGGAGAGATGGTCTCTGTGTGTGTCCGGGCCCGGGAGGCGAGCAGAGGGGGCACCCTCGACCACACTTTGGCTGGATCTTTTTTTTTTATTAAATCATTGTGTACATTAGTGCAATCATGGGGCACAACGTGCTGACTTCATATACAATCTGAAATATTTTCATCGAACTGTTTAACATAGCCTTCATGACATTTTCTTAATCACTATATGAAGACATTTATATTCTGCATTTAGTAAGTTTCACCTGTACCCTTATAAGATGCACCGTAGGTGCGATCCCACCAATTACCCTCCCTCCACCCATCCTCCCCCCTCCCTTCCCCTCCCTTGCCCTTTTCCCCATATTCTTGTGCTATAATTGGGTTATAGTCTTCATATGAAAGCTATAAATTAGTTTCATAGTAGGGCTGAGTACATTGGATACTTTTTCTTCCATTCTTGAGATACTTTGCTAAGAAGAATATGTTCCAGCTCCATCCATGTAAACAT
>CAUYRH010182159.1:0-23917 GCA_963574655.1 Perodicticus potto | reverse complement strand
ATGGAGAAACATGAATCTTATGTATTCAACTTTTATATTAGGACAATTAATGACACAATGGGAGTTGGGAGAAGGAGAGAGCAGACAGAGAGAGAAGGAGCAAGAGGGTGGGGTAAAGGAAAATAGAAAATAGATAAATAAATAAAAATGAATAAATAAAAACAAAAAAGAAAAGAAAATAGCGACTAATTCTCACATAAATTGGACCTAATTTTGACTAAAGTACATTATTTGAACAATAATTTTTAATTCAACTTGTTAATATGTTGTTTAGGCTATTGCATCCTCATTTATAAGTGAAATATGTTTGCAATTTCCCTTTATAATAATATATTTTTTCCAATTTTAATATCAGGTATATCCAGATGAAGTAGAATGAATTTGAAGTATTTATTCTTTTTCTATCTATCGTCTAGAAGATTTGGCATGATCTGTTTTTTGAAATTATCTTCTATTTTTATTTATAAATATTAGTTGCCTATTTTTTGAGACTTTGGAAAAAATTAAAAATAATAAAAAAGCAAAACAAACTTTTGGTTCGAAATTGGGCATTTCAGATTTAATGACTTGATAGCTGTCTGAAGTCATACTACTAAGTCAAAATTGAATTTAGTCCTGTGTGACATCAAAGCCAATTTTATTTCTCCTATAACACCTATCAGTGGAAAAAGCAGAACACAAAATAGCATATATAAATTTGTAACAAAGAAATAAAAAAAAGGCCAAATATTTATTTAAAAAAAAAAGAAGAAGAAGAATATAAGCTAGGAAATAAAAACCTAAAATTAGCCTGATAATTTTGGTATGTTTGAAAATTAAGCAATCACACATGTCACCTTAGTTGTCAAATTTATTACATTAAGTTAGTAATATTATAATATTATCCAACCTTTAAACTCTATAATTTGTGGTGATACCTTCTTTTACTTTTTATATAGAAATTTCTTTCCTCCCTGTCTTTTTTCTTGATCAGTCTTGCTAATAGGTTAACATTTTTGAGACATTTCAAAAACTGAATATAGTATCCAGAAGGAAAAAAAAACTTTTATTATATAGACACTTGTACTAGACTGTTTATTGCAGCTCTATTCACAATCACTAAAAGGTGTAAACAGCCTAACTGCCCCTCAACCCAGGAATGGATTAGCAAGCTGTGTTATATGTATACCATGGAATACTATTCAGCCATTAAAAATAAATGGAGATTTTGCAGCATTTGTATTAAACTGGATGGAGGTAGAACACATTATTCTTAGTGAAGCATCACAAGAATGGAGAAACATGAACCCTACGTATTCAACTTTGATATGAAGACAATTATTGACAATTAATGACACAGTGGGAGTGGGGGAAGAGGAGAGCAGACAGAGAGAGAAGGAGGGAAGGGGTGAGGAAAAGGAAAAGAAAAAAATAGAAAAGAAAATAGCAACTAATTCTCACATAAATTAGATTTAATTTTGACCAAAGTACACTATTTGAACAATAATTTTTAATTCAACTTGTTAATATGTTATTTAGGATATTGCATCCTCATTTGTAAGTGAAATATGTTTGTAATTTCCCTTTGCAATCATTTTTTTTCCAATTTTAATATCAGGTATTTCCAGATGAAATAGAATGATTTTGAAGTATTTCTTCTTTTTCTATTGTCTATAAGATTTGGCATGATCTGTTTTTGTTTTTTTAAAAATTATCTTCCATTTTTATTTATAAATATTAGTTGTCTATTTTTTGAGACTTAGGGGAAAAAAAAAAAGAAGTTAACTGATGACTCCATACTGAATCTCAGAGTCAAAGCATTCTATGATAGACATACTTTTATCTGACAGTGTGAATGTTACTTTTTTTTTGCATTATTATTATTATTATTATTGCTTAATATTTTGTTGAGCATTCTATTTCATTCTATTTCATCTGGAAATATCTGACATTAAAATTGGGGAAAAAATGATTGCAAAGGGAAATTACAAACATATTTCACTTATAAATTATTATTATTATTATTGCTCAATATTTTGTTGCAGCAATCATCTGATTTCTTTTCTGAATGTATTTATCTTCATTCGTTCTTTACGAGGTTTTTGTTTCTAGTTCTTATCTTAAACATTGTTTTTGTTATTAAATTTTAAACCTTTTTAATTTTGTGAAGGCAAAAAGTGGAAACCAAATAAACACATGTATATGTATAGAAAAAATTTTTTTAAAAACCGAATATTTGCTTTGTTAATTTTTGTTTTCTTTTGATTTCATTGATTTGTTTATAAGTATCTGCACATGGAAATTTATGGGCATACTTTGAGTTTAACATACTATTAGGTTACATTATTTGCATTTGTAAAATAAACTCCCAGTTAGAGTTCTGTCCTTTACCCAGGATTTGTGCCATATACCCATGCATTGTTCCCATTGGGTAAGAACATACCAAGGGTCCTCCCTACTCTTCCCCTTCTTGAATTTAATTGATTTTTTCCTCTCATGAACACTTGGTTGTTAATCTACTAGTTTCAACTTAGTATTCAGTACATATGATGCTTGTTTTTTTATTTTTATGATACTTTACTTAGAAGGGTGTTCTCCAAATCTTTCCAAGTTCCTACAAAAAGTACAAAATCTCCATCTCTTATATGGCTGAATAGTAGTCCATGGTATACATATGCCACATTTTATAATCTACCTATTCATGGGTCAAAGGGCAATTGTGTTGTTCCATATTTTTGCAATTGTGAATTACACTGCTATAAACATTCACGTGCAACTAGCCTTATGGTAAAATGACTTTTTTCTTTTGAATAGATGACCAGTAATGGGATTGCCTGATAAAGTGGAAAGTCTACTTTTAGTTCTTTGAGAAGTCTCCATCCTTTTTTCCACAAAGCCTGTACTAGTTTTCAGGCCCACCAACAGTGCATGAATGTTCCCTTCTCTGTGCATCCACACCAGCTTCTGTTGCTTTGGGATCTTGAAACATGGACCATTCTCACTGGGGTTTTGTGATATCTCAAGGTGTTATTGGCTGCATTCCTTTGAGGGAGTTGATGAGCATTTTTTCATGTGTATGGGGGCCATTTGTCTGTTCTCATAAAAAAAAATTCTGTGCATGCTTCTTGCCAGTTTTTAAGGGGGTTATTGGCTCTTTTCTTGTTTATGATTTGCTTGCGTCCTTTTAGATTCTGATCATTAGCTCTTTGTCAAATTTGTAGCATGTAAATATCTCCTCCCATTCTGAAGATTGTTCGTTTTGTTGCTTGTGTTCTTAGCTGTGCAGAAACTTTGATACCCTTGATATCCTTCTCTTGCCTGATTGCATTGGTTAGGGATTCCAGCACTGTGTTTAAAGGTAGTGGTGATAGTGAACATCCCTATTTAGTTCCAGTTGTAGGTGGAAATGCTTTCAGGTTTTCTCAATTCAATATGGTATTTGCTGCAAGTTTGTCATAAGGGGCTTCTATCAGTTTCAGAAATGTTCTATATATACCTATATTCTGAAGTGTTTCCATCAAAAAAGATGCTGGATTTTGTCAAATACTTTTCCTGCATCTATTGAGAGTATCAGATGATCTGTATTTTTGCTTCTGTTTATGTGGTGAATTACATTTATGGATTTGTTTATGTTGAATGAGCCTTGCATCCTTAGGACGAAGCCCACCTGGTCATGATAAATTATGTTTTGATGGTTAGCTGCATTCTGTTTGCTAAGATATTATTGAGTATTTTTGCATTAATATTTATTAGTGGTATTGGCCTGTAGTTTTCTTTTTTTGTTGTTCTTGTGTCCTTTCTGGTTTTCATGATATTAACTCTAAAGAACGAGTTGGAGAGGGTCCCTTCCTTCTCAAGGTTTTTGCAGTAGGTTCTGCAATACAGGATGAGCTCTTTCTTCGAAGTTTGATAGAAATCTGGTGTAAACCATCAGGTCCAAGACTTTTTTGTTGGAAGCTTTCTTGTCTTTGTTATAATTTCAGTGCTTCATGTTGGTCTGTTCAATAGTTTTATTTCTTCCTGGTTGAGTCAAGGAAGGTAGTGTGATTCCAGGAAAATCTGTCCATTTCTTCCACATTTCCTAATTTCTGCTCATAGGATTTTTGTAGTATTCAGTGATGATCTTCTATATCTCTGTGATATGTGTTGTTATTTCCCATTTTTCATTTCTGATTGAGGTTATTAGAGACTTTACTTTTCTGTTTCTAGTTAATCTGGCTGAGGGATTTTTATTTTATTTATCTTTTCAAAACACCAAATTTTTGTTTCATTAATCTTCTGAATGGTTCTTTTGTTCTCAATTTCATTTAGTTTTTATCTAATTTTGGTTATTCCTTTTCTTCTACTGCATTTTAAATTAGACTGCTATTCCTTTTTCAGTTCCTGGAGATGATTCATTAGATTGTTGATTTGTGCTCTGTTTGATTTCTGGATGTGGGCATTTAATGCACTAAATTTCCCTCAGAGGACTGCTTTTAGAGTACTCCACATGTTTTGATAGCTTGTGGCTTCATTGTCATTTTTTTTCAAGGAATCTAATGATTTCCTTCTTTATTTCCTCCTTGACCTAAATATTGTTGAGCAAAAAGTTTAATTTTCTGTGACTTTGTGTCGGGATGAGTGTTTCTGTTGTAATTGAGTTTTACTTTAATTCCATTGTGATCTGTAAAGATATAAGATATAATTTCTATGCTTTCAAGTTTGTTGAAGTTTGATTTGTGTCTTAGGATATGATTGATCTTGGAGAATGATCCTTGAGCTGATAAGAAGAACATACATTCTGTAGTGTTGGGGTGAAATGTTCTGTATATGTCTGTTAAGCCCACGTGTTCTAGAGTCATGATCAAGTCCGTTCTTTCTTTGTTTAGTTACTGCTCAGTGGATCTGTCCACTTCTCTTAGTGAGGTATTAAAGTCACTAGTATTACAGTGTTGTAAGGTTATTGTATTATTCAGACCAAGTATGGTTCATTTTCTGAATCTGGGAATGTTGGGTGCATAATTATTTATACTTGAAATGTCTTCTTGTCATATTGTTTCCTTGATCAGTATATAGTGTCCTTCTTTGTCTTTCTTTTCATTTGTTGCTTTAAAGTCAATTGCATCCACAAAAAGGATTGCATCTCCCACTGTCTTTTGGTTTCATTTACCGGAAATATTGTTTTGCAAACCTGAGTCTTGATTTGTCCTTGGGGATTAGATGTTTTTTCTGAAAACAACATATAGTTGGCTTGTACTTTTTTTATCTTGTCAGCCAGTTTGTGCATCTTCAGTGGAGAACTCAAGCCAATCATATTTATTGAGAAAATTGATAAGTAGGGTGGAGTTCTCTTTGTCTTATGTGAAGTTCTATTGCTTTTTTTATCACTTGGGCCATTGTGGAAGCTAGCCTATGTCCTTTAGTTTCTAGTGTCTTTACTTTGCAAGTGATTCATTGTTTTGATCTACATATAGTACTAGTCTGAGTACTTCCTGCGTAGCTGGTTTAATAGTGACAAATTTCCTCAATGTTTGCTTGTCGGTAAAAGATTTGATTTCTCCATCCAGTGTGAAACTGTTTTGCCAGATACAAAATCCTAAGCTGGAAGTTGTTTTGTGTTGTTGTTTTGGTTGTTGTTGTTTTGAGAAGACTGAAGGTGAGAAAACACTCTCTCTGACTTGCAAAGTTTCAGCTGAGAGGTTAGATGTGTCCCTGATAAGTTTGCCCTTGTAGGTCAGCTGCTGCTTACACTTGGCTGTTTACAGAATTTTTGCTTTGATTTTAACTTTGGCCATGTTAATTACAATGTGTTTAGGAAATTCTCTGTTTGAGTTGAATTGATGTAGGGATTGATATCCATCTAAAAGGTATATGTCTGAATTTTTGGCAATGCTTAGGAAATCTTTAGTTATAATATCATCAACTAGGGCTTTCATGACATTGGGACTCTTTTTCTCCTTCAGGGATACCTATAATTCACATGTTTGTACACTTCTTATCATCCTGTAACTCTCTAAGAAATTGCTCTGCTGTTACTATTCCCTTTTCTGTGTCTTTAAATGACTGGGTTAACTCAAGAGACTTGCCTACAAACTCTGAGATTCTTTCTTCTCCATGGTTTAATCTGTTGTCAAAACTTTCTACTCCATCTTTCATAAACTCCTTAAATGACTCCTTCATTTCTTTAAATGCCATAAATCTTTTCTAATTTTTTCCAGGTTCTGGAGATTTTCTCTTGTCTTTCATTAATTTCTTAGGTCAGTTTTTGGATTTCCTTTTGCTCATTTTCCACTTTTCTTCACCATTTTTGCCATCCATAGTCTGAATTCCATTTCTGTCATTTTCACAATCTTCTGTGGTAGCTATATTATGATCCCTAGAGGGAGCTGACCTTCCCCACACCCCCAGGAAGCTGGGAGCTATAAGGTCCCTTATAAAACTTAGGGCTCTCAGGTTTTCCATTATGGGGACCAGAGTCTACCACAAACACAAAACATCTTGGCAGCTGGCTCACTCACACAAATATCAACTAGTAAAAGGGAGAAAAACAATATAGCCCCCTCAAAGTGTCTTCCAACTCAAGCAAACAAGGTGTGGCTGATTGCAAGAGGCCATTTCAACTTTGAAGTCTAGGGTCAAAGAAAAACAAAGGGAAGGAGGAAGAGAGAGAAATAAGTAGTGGAAGGAAATAAAGACTAAGAAACCACACATAAGGAGAAACCAACAACAAAAAAAACCACTGTCAACATGAAGAATTAGAACAGGTCAGCTCCCCCTAGGGATCATAATATAGCTACCACAGAAGATTGTGGAAATGACAGAAATGGAATTCAGACTATGGATGGCAAAAATGGTGAAGAAAAGTGGAGAATGAGCAAAAGGAAATCTCTGAAGATTAAAGATGAAGAGCATTTCTCCATGTCTCTGTAGGCCAAGCACCTGTCTTCTTCAGAGAATTTTCCCTTCAAGTCCCTTGCCCACCCTGAGAGGGGATTGCTTGTTCTTTTCTTGCTAATTCATTTGAGTTCTCTGTGGATTCTGGTTATTCAAACTTTGTCAGAGACATAACCTTCAAATATCTTCTCCCATTCTGAGGGCTGTCTGCTTGCTTTACTGTGTTACTGTGCAGAAGCTTTGTAGTTTGATCAGATCACATAAATGTATTTTTGGTGTTGCTTCAAATGTCCAGGGGGTGCTTTTCATAAAATATTCACCCAGGCCGATTTCTTCAAGGATTTTCCCAACACTTTCCCATGAAGGAAAGAAAAAAAAAAGTCCATATTACCCAAAGCAATATACAATTTTAATGCAATCACTATTAAAGCACCACTGTCATACTTTAAAGATCTCAAAAAAATAATACTTAGATTTATATAGAATTACAAAAAACTAGAATAGTCGGGACATTACACATAAATAAAAACAAATCAAGAGGAATCATGCTACCAGACCACAGACTATACTATAAATCTCCAGTGATGAAAACAGCAATGGTACCGGCACAAAATCAGAGAGGTAGATGTATGTAACAGAATAGAGAATCAAGAGATGAACCCAGCTACTTACCATTCTTCGATCTTCAATAAGCCAATTAAAAACTTTCAGTGGGGAAAAGACTCCTTATTTAACAAATGGTGCTGGATGAACTGGCTGGCGACCTGTAGAAGACTGAAACTGGACCCACACTTCCACTATTAGCTAAGATAGACTGTCATTGGATTAAAGATTTAAACTTATGACATGAAACTGTAAAAATCCTAGAAGAAAGTGCTGGGACATAAACTATTCTTAAGGAAGTCCTGACATCAGATTTATTAAACAAAGACTCTAAAACATCATGAATATGCTCAAAGAACTAAAAGAAATCATTACAAAGAATTAAAGAAAGTCAGGAGCACAATGTATAAACAATGAGAATATCATAAAAATACATAAATTGTAAAAAATAAACTAAATATCCTAGAGCAAAAAATAACATAAATGAAATGAAACATTTATTAGCAAAATTCAACAACAGATTTGAGTAGGTAGAAAAAAGATTCAGCAAATTTGAAAATAATTTCAGTTACTAAGTCTGAGAAGAAAAGAAGTAAGAAAAATTAAAAGAGCCTAAGAGACTTGTGGAACATCATCGCCAATATATGGATGTCTCTCTTCTATGAAGAAAAGAATGAAAAAGGAAGAGAGCTTATTTCAAGAAATATGACCAAACACTTCCCATATTCAATGAAATAAATTAATGTGAACATCCAAAAAGCTCAGTGTAGTCCAAATAAGATAAACTTAAAGAGACTTACAAAAAGACTTATTATAATCAAATTGCCAACACCCAAAGTAGATTTTAAAATCAAGCAATGTGATGCCTCCAGCTTTGTCCTTTTGCTGAAGATTGCTTTGGCTATTTGGAATCTTTTGTACTTCCATATGAATTTTGGAATTGCTTTTACTGTTTCTGTGAAAAACAAGTCATTGGAATTTTTACAAGGGATTACATTGAATTGCTTTGAACAGACTAAAAATTTTTTTTTTTTTTTTTTGAGACAGAGCCTCAAGCTGTGCCCCTGGGTAGAGTGCCATGGCACCACAGCTCACAGCAACCTCCAACTCCTGGGCTCAAGCGATTCTCCTGCCTCTGCCTCCCAAGTAGCTGTGACCACGGGCACCTGCCACAACGGCCGGCTGTATTTTGGTTGCAGCCGTCTTTGTTGTTTTGGCGGGCCTGGCCAGCTCAGGTGTATGTGGCTGGCGCCTTAACCACTTGAGCCACAGGCGTCGAGCCAGTATAAATATTTTAATGACATTAATTCTCCTAGTCCATGAACACAGGATATCTTTCCATTTATTTGTGTCATCTTCAAATATTTTCATTAATATTTTATGCTTCTCCATGTACAGATCTTTAGATCCTTGGTAAAATTCAATCATAAGTATTTTTCATAATATTGTAAATGAGATTGATTTCTTGATTTCTTTTTCAAATAGATCATTGAAACATTATACAACAGGTGTGGGGGCTCACACACAAGAGCTATGTGCTTAATGATCACTACATGCCCTTTCCCCCGGGGCTGGACTCCCACCCTGCTGCACCACGAATGTCTAATGTATAACACTTGCTTGCTACCCAGTGACCAATCTTAATTCATTAACACATGCAGCTGCTTGAGGGCTTGTCTCCGGGCAGCCAAACATCTCCATGCTAACTAGGAGGTTGTCCCACTCCCAGTGCCTCCCTCAAGAACTGGTGTCCACTTCCACAAGGTTGGTGCACAGTTTCCTACAATCTTTTCTTTCATTTCTGATTTTATTTACTTGACTATCTTTTTTGTTAATCTATCTAAGGGTTTGTTAATTTTGTTCATCGTTTCATAAAACTCACTCTTTGTTGTTTTTTTAAATTGATTTTCTAGTCTATTTCATTTGTTTGTACTCTGATGTTTATTATTTTGTTTTTTCTACTAACTTTGGACTTAGTTTTTTCTTCTTTTTTCTACTTCCTTGAAGTATAACATTAGGTTGTTTATTGAGGAATTGTTGGTCTTTTTTGATATAGATGTTATTTCTATAAAATTCCCTCACTGAACTATTTTTGCTCTAACTCATAGATTTTTAGAATGTTATGTTTCCATTTTCATTTGTCCCAAGATATATTTTTATCCCCCTTTAATTTCTTGTTTGACCACTTGAGAATGATATATATTTATGTTGCTGTTGGATGGAATGTTCTGAATATATTTGTTAGATCTACTTATTCTGAAGGATTGCTCAAGTCCAATGTATCCTTATTAATTTTCTGTCTGTATGATTTCCTGATTCTTGAAAGTAGGGTATTGAAATCCCCTAGCATTATCATTTTATAGTCTATCTTTCCCTTTAGAACTATTAACACTTGCTTTGTCTATATAGGTGCACCAATGTTAGGTCCATGTATATTTACAATTGTTACATTTTCTTGATAAATTAACCCATTTGGCCTATATGTACAATGACCTATGTTTTTCTCATTTTACAATTTTTGACATAAAAGTTTATCTGTTATAAAAGTATATTGTAAAGGAGATTGTTTCCTTGATTTCCTTTTGCAGATAGTTCATTGTTAGTGTATATAAATGCTACTAATTTCTGTATGTTCATTTGTAGCTTACACATTTTCCAAATTTATGTACTAGTTCTAACAATTTCTGTAATGCCTTTCGTTTTTCCTTAGCTTACAATGTCTTTTTCCATCCCTTAACTTTTAGTCTATATGTGTCCTTTAGGGTGAAGTGAGTTTCTTTTAGAGTGAAGATAGTTCCGTCTTTTACTGTCCATTCTACCAGTCTATCTTTTTAAAATCATATTCCATCTATATTCAAGGAAGTTATTGATAGGTAAGGATTTACTGTTGCTATTTTGTTAGTTGTTTTCTACTTTTCTTGTAGATGCATTTCTTTGTTCTTCCTCTCTTCCTGTCTCCTTTGTTGATTAATTTTCTACAGTGGCATGCTTTGATTCCCTGCTATTTATCTTTTGTGTACCTGCTATATGTTTTTGCTTTGAAGTTACCAGGAGCCTGACAGAAAATTTCTTACAATTATAATGTGATATTTAAAGGCAATAACTTAACTTTATCACATTTTTAAAAACCTCAAAATGTTTAATTCTCCCGACACACACATTTTATGCTTTTTTATGACATGATTTACATCTTTTTATATTGTATATCACTTAACAAATTATTTTACTGTCTTTGTTTTAAAAATTTTGTCTTTTAACCTTCATACTGAAGATAAAAGTGATTTACACACCACCATTACAGTGTTAGAATATTCTGAATTTGACTGTATTCTTACTTTTACCAAAGAGTTTTCTTTTCTTTTCTTTTCTTTTCTTTTCTCTCTTTTTTTTTTTTAGACAGAGTCTTACTTTGTCACCCTCAGTAGACTGCCACGGCATCACAGCTCACAGCAACCTCGATCTCTTGGCCTTAAGCGATTCTCTTGCCTCAGCCTCTTCAGTGGCTGGGACTGTAGACACGCACCACAATGACCAGCTTTTTTTTTTTTTTTAAGAGATAAGGTCTCCTGCTGTCAGTTCGTGGAAAATTCAACTTATTTTGTTTTTCACAGATAAGCTTCAGTGCATATCAGATGGCAGAATTTGGCCCTCAGTGCTATTCAGAGTCTTTTTCTGTGTGGTCAATAATTCAGATTGTCACAAAGAAAGTGCCCTTGGCAGAGATGGCAAATCACACAGGTATGTAAAAAATAAATGAGGCATAAGAATTCTATTTGATTTACATTTATTTAGGTACCATGGGGAAAGAAATGGCAAAATTTTAACCAGAACCAAGTAATTCCAATGTGCAAAAGAAAGATTACCAATTCTTATGAAGTGGCTGTATACAGAAATACCATGTATAAAAATTTCAATATACCCATTAAAATAGCCATTGGATTAAAAAAAAAAAAAGAGCCTCGCTCTTGCTGAGGCTGATCTCAAACTCATGAGCTCAGACTATCCACCCACCTCAGCCTCTCACGTACTGGGATTACAGGCATGAGCCACTAAGCCTAGCTACCAATGAGTTTTCTGTTTTCCCATGTTTTCATGTTACTAATTAGTGCCCTTTTCTTTTAGCTAGAAGAATTTCCTATACATTTCCTGTAAAGAAGATCCAGAGATAATGCACTCTCTCAACTTTTGTTTATCTCTCCATTTCTGAAGGAAAGCTTTACCAGGCAAAGTATTTGTGGTTGGAAGAGTTTTTTCTCATTGCTAATTTCAGGATCCTCTCTTTGTCTTTGATTTTGACAATTTGATTGTAATACGTCTTGGTACATTCATCCTGTAACTGAGTATTTGTATTTTTCCTCAAATTTTAGAAATTTTTGGCTATTATTTTATTAGTTAAATTTCTATCTCTTTCTCTTTCTCTTCTTCCTTAATTCTTATTCAAATAGTAGCTCTTTTGATATTATCCCATAAATCTTATAATTTTTTTATCTCTTCTTTTTTCTTTTATCTACTTTGACTACATGTTTTTATATAATCTGTTTAAATTCACAGATTGTTTCTTTAGTTTAATCAATTTTGTTGTTGATGCTCTCTGTTGCATTTTTCATTCCATTCATTGTATTCTTCAGCTCCATATTTCTGTTTGTTTTTTGAAATTATGATTTCAATATCTCTGTTAAATTTCTCATTTCAGTTGTTTAATATTTTCCTTATTTCATTCTATTGTTTCACTGTATTTTTTGATGTTTCCTGAACTTTCTTAAAGCTATTACTTTAAATTCTTTATTAGGTAGTATGTAGATACCCATTTTGGAGGGGGTCAGTTAATGGGACATTATTATGTTCTTTGAGTGGTGATACTGCCATACCAATATAGTTTTTTGTTCTTCATGTTTCTTGTTGCCTTGCAATGATGTCTGTGCATTTGGTAGAGCAGTAACCTCTTCCAGACTTTTTTGACTGGTTGCAATCGGGAAAGATCTTCCCCCATGTGTATGGAGTGTGCAAGGGCAGGCTGTGTGGGGTGCAGTAGCTTGGGCACCAGTGAGCCTGAAGCAATGAAGTTTCCATGTAGCTCTGTCAACCAAAGCTGGTGTTGAAAAAATATTGTAGGGATCCAAAGTGACTAACACTGTGGATGTCTGCACTGTGGTTTTCAATGGCAATGACTGTTAGGGCCCTCTCAATCTCTTTATCTCTCCTAGAAAACTTGTGGCTCAGCTGATCCCTCTTGGCGTTGAGTTTGGCTTGCAGGCCCATTCATAGTGCCAATGGTACTGATTTCTGATTAGTGGTACCCATGGAGAACCCACAAGGTCTAAAACATGGGCATCTGTGGAGGGACTACAGCTCTGTGGTCTAGGTTGGTAATGCCTAAGGAATAGGTACCGACACTGCCAATCTCAAATGGTAAGTAAACTCAGGTGCTTATGAAGCAGCTGGGGAACTTGGGACAGAAAATGGGCCTGGGTAGAGGTAATAAGGCTCTGGGATCAAGGTAAGCCTAGCTCTATATGGTGGCTGAGTTGGTGTTCCAAACACAAATACACACAGAGACCTGACTTCAGGGCCCAGGTTGCAAACTAGCTCACTATGGTAGTGGTTCTATGGTGACTGAGGCATGGGTATATGCAGACAAGTCTCAAAGTCAGTTTCATAGCATGGGCTAGCTTACAGTGTCAACTGAGCTGATGTCTAAAATGTGTGCACCTACAGAGAGACCTCAGATTTAGGGCCCAGGGGGTGAACCAGTGTCAGAGACATGGTCAGGTACAGCACAGTCACAGAAAATAGGGTCTGGAGTGTGGGCACTTGTGGAACAGCCAATGCTCAGGGGTTAAAGTTATGCACAGCTTTGGAAGAAGTGGCATCTGTGGTCCCAGAGTAGTACAATAGCAGCTGCTTCTCAACAGGTGGATGTGTGCAGCTCCCTTTCCCTCTCTGAGGCTCCCTGGAAGGAACTTGGTTATCTCAGTGTCAAAAATGCTGGTCCTCAACAGAGTAGGCTACTTGTGACCATGATGGTTCCTACTGCATGGCTGAGACCAGTAGCCACCACCTTTCTTCTGTGTTCCCTGCCATCTCCTGGCATTTCAGGTATGCCAATCTTACCAGTGATTCTTTCTGTGTGGATATTCTTTTTCTCTTTTCTTTTTCACTGCACTATGTGGCTGCAGATCTTAAATAGTCTCTTGAGTCCCCTCAGGGCTATTTTGAGTTGTGGTTACCTGTCTATATTTGTTTAGCTTTGTTTCATTTCTTATGGAAAGTTAAAGCAAGATATCTCTTGCTCTGCTATCTTGGTCAAAAGGAACTACTATTTTCCATTATAAAACTTTCAATAGTATATAAAACTTTCAGAACTATCACATCTTTTATTGAGGTAAATGGACATACAAAATTAACTATTTTAAGTTGACAATTAAGTGGCATTAGTACATTCAAAAATGTTATGCAACCATCACCTCTGTCTGGTTCCAAAATATTTTCATCATCCCCAAAAGATATGACACACCAACTAAGCTGTTGTTCATCATTCCCCCTCCTTCCACAAGTCTTCTCCTAGGTATGTACCCCAGATAATTTGAAATGAGCACTTAAATACATGTACATACATGTTCATTGTAGTACTATTCACAAAGGTGAAAGCTGTGTTGATTAGTAGCATGTAAGCACTCCAATTTGTACAAATAATCAAAACATTGAATCCCATAATGGCATAAATGTATGTATGATCTATGTACGAATGACTTAATTTTTAAAAAAAGGTGGAAACTTCCCAAATGTCCATCAATACATGAATGGATAAACAAATTGTGGTGTATATGGGTCACTACAAAAGTTTTGAAACAGAGTGTGCTATGGTCCATTATTTCACTTCCAAGAAACACAACTATAAGTGTTCTTTCTGATTCGCCTATGCAAACTTCAACTTGCTCGGCTTATCAGTGTTGCTGGAAAGGTTTAATTTATTTTCATCTGCATGGATTTTATGTTTCTTTTTCCTTTTTTAAGAATTAACTAATTTGAGTTTAGTTTGGTATGTGATGTGTCCTTTCAATATGTAAATTCAGATCTTCTCTTAAGTTTCTTGATTTTTATGTGTCTCAAAACTTCTGTAACGACTCATGTATCTGTGGTACATCAAATTGTGGTAAAATTGTTTTAATCACAATATGATTATTTTTGAACTATGTACCTGCATATTTACAAGAAAAGATAAACAAAAATACTGTACATTTTTTATTTCAAAGTAGATTATCAAAGAAAATATTAGACTCCTAATATTTTCAATTTTTTAATTAAATCATAGCTGTGTACATTAGTGCAATCATGGGGTACAATGCGCTGGCTTCATATGCAATCTGAAATATTTTCATCCAATTGTTTAACATAACCTTCATGGGATTTTCTTGGTTATTGTATGAAAACATTTGTATTCCACATACCCTTCTAAGATGCACCATAAGTGTGATCCCACTATTTTCAAATTTTAAAAATTATAAAAATCAATGACAGGTCTTTGGTCATTCTGGGAAAATCACTGACAAATACCTTCAGCAAAGTAAATATCCAAAATGTAAAAAAAAGAAACAAGCCTACCAGAAGGGTATGGGAATCTTTATATACACATATGGTATACAATAATTTGCATCCTGCTATTTGAATCAAGTCTATTCCTCAAATTCTTACATAATTATATCCCCTACGTCTTTACAACATGGTATTTCATGGTACCCACACAATCACAAAACAATGTAGTCAAAGAAAACATGATCATTGCCATTAACCAACTATGCCAAATAACCTCCAGCTCTAGGGTTTTGTCCCTAATCCATCATTTCCTATAAAAATCTTGAATAGCTAAATTGCAGTTACAACATTAATGTATCCATTAAAATATCCTATCATCTTCTCTCTGCCATGACAAAATTGTATTTATATCATAGCATGTCTCCGTGTCACAGTAAGTATCAAGGGTATCATTTTATATTAGCACTAAAATGAACAACCAGAGGTGACAACTGAACCTCTCATTCCACAAAGGAAGATAATTCTTCATAGATTCACGTAAAGAGAGCTTCACAATCATACTTCTTCCTTCCCTAATTAGATTTCTCTCAATTCTTTAAATTTTCTGAGCAAGGAAAGAATCTTAACTATTCAACTCTTTCCTCTAAAATTCATAATACTTCTCTCCCCGTGATCCTTTGTTTTCAGGTCTTCAGGTACTGAAATCAATCTGTAAAACCAATGAAACCAATGAGAACTTGCGATTTCAATGAGAGATTGAATCTATGTTTTCATTACAGTGAGAATATGTATGTTTTCATTGCAGTGAGAACAATAATTATAAAGATTTATATTCTATTTATCTGCAGAATTTGACATTGAAAGCAATCATTTTAAGGAATTTTATTGATATCATGACAGTTATATATATGCATGTATATATACACACATATATGTATGTCCCTCAAAATTTAATGAGATGACCCTGTTATATAGCCTTGAATCAATTTGATATTCTTAGAACTTAGGAATTTCATTCTCTATTCTCCTGTACTTATACAAGTAGGTACTAAAAACTACATTTTCCTAGCTTTAAGATTACACACAAATCAAATGAATTCACATACCTGAGTCTCTTTACTAAAATTCGTAGAATCTTATTGATTTAAACTAGTGAAAAAAATTCAAAAAGATAAGACATTTTATGCTCAAAAGAAAATAATACTAGAGCTTTCAGATTAAATTATTATATAAATTAGCTTTTCCTCTAAGAATAAACAAACGGAACCTGAAAAAAATTGAAAATTTACATAGAAGACTGCTGAAATAGAAGTTTAAATTAGATCAAAGAGAAGGCTCTTCCTCCTCTGAGAGGTGAAGATTCTATTTCTGCAATTTCACCCTGGACAGAATATCCCTCAGAACCAGGTGAACCTGCTTATTCCACAGAGTGTAGATGACCGGGTTCAGCAGTAGGGTCACCACTGTGTTCACAAGAGCAGCTTCTCTATTGGAGTTCAGCCTGTCTGTTTGCTTTGGTTTCACATAGATGAAGATACAGCTGCCATACATCAGAGAGAGCACAATGAGGTGAGAGGAGCAGGTGGAGAAAGCTTTCTGCCGCTCCTTGGCTGATGGAAGCCGCAGAATTGTGACTACTATGTTGCTATATGCAATGATGGTTATAATGAAAGATGTCAACAGGATAAATAAAGCAAAGCAAAAGGCCAGCATTTCAATATATCTGGTATCAGAACAGGAGAGATTAGTCAAGGTTCCAAAATCACAGAAGAAATGAGGAATGACATTGGGGCCGCAGAAGGACAGCTGGGAAACCTTGATGACCAGACCAGTCATAGTGATGAAGGACAAAGCATAGCAGAAGGAAACCAGAAAGAAACAAACCCTCAGGTTCATGATAGTCGGGTAGTTTAGAGGCTTGTAAATGGCCAGGTATCAATCCAAGGACATGGCAGCCATGAGGAAGAAAAGTGTTGCCCCAACAAATAAGGAAGAAAAGGCTTGTGTGAGACTAGCAGTAAAGGAAATTGCTTGCCTTCCTAAAAGAAAGATGACCAGCAATTTAGGAATAACCGTAGTAATTAAACAGCATTCACAGAAGGAGAAACTGCTAAGTAAAATGTACATTGGTGTGTGGAGGCGATGGTCGGCCCAGGTGATGGAGATGATGAGGGTGTTTCCTGTGAGGGAGGCCAGGTACGCCAGCAGGTGCACAAAGAACAGAATGTTCCCAAAGTGCTGGACAGTAGGAAACCCCTCCAGGATGAACTCCTGGACTGTTGTTTTATTCCTTGCTTCCCCCATCACTGGCTTTTCATTTCATCAATCAACTTATATTGAATTTTTTGTTGTATCATGACAAAAGAATGAAAAACTTTAATTTATTAGACATGTAAAATAGCATAGGTATGACAGTTGGACGTTCTTATTTTTAAACTTTATATTTCACATGAAGTTTCTGCCTGTTGTTAATTAAAAATAAGTGATTTAATTTATGAGTATTTTTGTGTTACATGCAGCCTAAACTACTGGATCAATGAGAACTGTCCATGTAGCTACCGCTATTCTTAAAAGAAAGTGAAATTTAAGTGGTGCCTGTGGCTCAAAGGAGTAGGGCGCTGGCCCCATATACCAGAGGTGGTAGGTTCAAACCCGGCCACAGTCAAAAACTACAAAAATAATAATAATAATAATAAAATAAACATGAAATTTTAACAATGTCTGTCATTTTCCTATATAGCCCATTTTCAAGCAGAAAAAGAAATTCTTCTTCAGGTATGTATCTGATCATGCAACATGTTCTTGGGAAGATGCCACTCATATCATGCAGCACCAAAATGAATAATGCAAAAGGAAATTTGTAACTAGAAAAAACCTCATGGTCATAGAAAGCTGTCATGCCACAATAACAACAATAAAAAAATTCCTTCATCATGTCTTAGGGTTTGTTTCAATATTGGGGGCCATAATATCCTTAGTAAGAACATTTTCTGTGGCCCCAATTACAGCCCCTTCAAGACAGTTGGATTAGAAGAGTCACAGAGCCAGTCTGATTGGATTGTTGGAGATTCATCCCAGGCCACTTTGATCTAGAGCCTGAGATCATTCAGTAGCAGTAGAGCATTTTCTCCTCATCCCATGAGAAGTGGTCAGTTCAGAGGAGGAGCTGTCTTCTGACTCTTCCATCCAATTCAAGAAGTGCCTATTAGAAGACAGACAGTGGGGTTATAGGACTTGATTCCAGAAATTATTTTCTGATTCATTCTCCCTCATCTTGTCCACCTAAGAAAAATAAATATTCTCTTTCACCCTGTACGTTCACAAACATCTCATACATGAACCTTTGTCATTCTGGTCATCTAAGATTCACCTCAGATCTCTGAACTAGCTGCCCGATTTAGCCAAGCCTTATACCCATACTCTTTTTAGTGTGTGGGACCAGCTTGAAGAGGACCAGACTTTGATTTGCTTCTTAACAAAGGAATATCAAGATGATCTTGTTTCCTTAAGGCCACGTCCTCACTCATATGCAGCTAGCAGCAACCAGAACTCTAGCCCCGGCTCTCTCCAGCTTCCAAAAACCAAGATCCTACTCTAGAAATCTGGAAATGTAAGAAAATAAATACTTCCATTTTAGATATCTTGATTTGTCCCAGAGAAAAGTGCAACGTGTGCATCATGTCTGCTAAAACACCTTCTTCAATGAATCCAGAGGTCTCCAAAACTAGATTAAACAAAAGTGATAGCTCCATGGCCATCTTGCTTGGTGAAATCTTGGGGGAAAAAGAAGAGCACACACTTCCCCAGTATTCTGCTATAACTTAGCAATGAATTCACCTGGAATTCTAATAAGCTTTCGTACTGTCCTTGCAGGCTTCAGGTCTCACAGGCCACCACCCTGTTCCTCTTCCTGCTCCTGTTCCAGCCAGCACTAGCCGGAGACCTTACTTGCTAGGCAAATACTCCAGAGCAGGGTAGAAGACAACAGCCCCTTCACTCAAACTGGTCCATTGTACATAGGTAGTGTTTCTCTAAAATGCATTCCAGGGTACAGGGTTTACCATTCTCCTTCTCCAGACTGGGAGGATACCCACACCAGTGAAAGCAGAAATGAAAGTGATATAAATTTGCCTCATCATATGTTTAGTACTGAATTGTCTCTTGACACAAATTTGGATTCACCAGGACCAGAGGACAAACACCAGACACACCAGACCTCATTAGGAGAAGACAGAACAAAGCCATCTAGAGACCAGTGCCCCTTCAGATTCTAAGTGGCTGCCAGTTGAGCACCATTTGAACTAGAAAAGTATTACTCAAGCATTATAGTTACTCTTTCATTATATATGCAGATATGGTAATATAGAATCCCAAATGTATGAGGTGCCCTCCATGAATCTTTAAAACTAGAGCAATATAATTTCCCAAGGTTTATAAAGTCCTAGATTGCATTGTGTTACTAAGGTGACATTGAAAAGTCAAGTAGGGAACTTGGATCTCCATCTAACAATGATTAGGTTAAAGGTTCCCCTTAGTCTGCCAGACCAGTGTGGTAGAAAGCCAGATAAAATACAATAAAAGGTTTAAATAAAAGCCAGAGTCTCTTAATATGTATAATACCAAAAATGTCCAAGTTTTATTTAAAAATCATTTGTCTCATGAAGAAGTTGGAAGATCTTAAATGAATCTTAAAAGACAATCAATAGAACATCAAGATGACAGAGATAAAAGAATTATATTAGGATTATATAAATAATTTTATTATATGGAAATAGCCATAATAAAATGCTTTACTACATGTTAAGCTTATTTAATGGAAAAATAAGCTTAAAACAAAATTCAAATGGAAAGTCTCAGCAAAAAATAGAAACTTTCAGCCAAGAAATAAAAGACACAAAGAAGAACCAAACAAAAAGTTTAGAGCTAAAAAACACAATAACTGAAATTTTAAAAGCTCAGTGGATGAACTCTACAGTAGAATGTTAAGAATGTTGGGGGGGAATCAATGAATTAAAAAATGGAATACTAGAAATTACCCAATCTGAGAAATATAAAGGAAATAGACTGGGAAAAAAAGTAAACAGAGCCTGACCTATGGGACTATAAGAAAAGATTTAACATTGATGTTATTGTAGTCCAGAAAAGAATCTAGAAAAGGGGCAAGCCTGCTCCAAATTTAGGAAAAAACATAACCTGCAAATTCATTAAAGTGGATAAATCCCAAATAGTATACAACCAAAATCCACACCAAAACACATCACAGTCAAACTTCTGGTAAATAAAGACAAAGAAAAATTTGTGAGAGCAGCATCAAAAAAAATAACATAGTACCTGTGGGATAAAACAATTCAAATGACAGTAGATTTCTCATCAGAAACTTTTGAGGTCAGAAAGAAATGGCATGATACATTTTAAGTGCTGAAGAAAAGAACTATCAAAATATAGAATTCTATATTCAGAATCTATATCCAGTGAAAACATCCCTTGGGAATGAAAATGAAACTAAGTCATCCTTAGATAAATGAAAATTAAGAATTCATCACTAGTGTAACTATCTTAAAATAATGGCCACAGGAAATTCTCTAAGTAGAAAGGAAATGATCTAGACAAGAGCAATAATTTAAAATGCCATCAAAAAAGATAATTCAAAAGCACTATAAATAAATCAAAACAAAATTCTAAAAGAAAAAGTTTGAGTAACCTTCATTAAGGCAAGAAAAATAAAACAGAGAAAACATAGAAAACAAAAAGCAAAATGACAGACTAACATTAAGCTATCAAAAATCACATGATTACATTAAATGTGAATTGTTTGGAGATACAGAAACAGATTGATAAAGTTGATTTTAAAACATAAGACAACATTGTAGGTTCGGGACCTGTAGCTCAGCGGTTATGGTGCCGGCCACATACAGCAGGGTTGGCGAGTTCGAACCGGTCCTGCCTGGGCCTGCCAAACAACAATGACATCTACAACAATAATAACAACAACAAAAATAGCCCGGCATTGCAATGGGTGCCTGCAGTCCCAGCTACTTTGGGAGGCTGAGGCAAGAGAATCACTTAAGCCTAAGAGTTTGAGGTTGCTGTGAGCTGTGATGCCACACCACTCTACCGAGGGTGACGTAGTGAGACTCTGTCTTAAAAAAAAAAAAATTTAAAAAAGACAAGATTGATAAGAGCTCACATGTAATATAAAAATATAGGCAGTTTGAAAGTAGAAATATGGGAAAATATTTTATCTATTTATCAAATGAAAACAGAAGTAGCTATATCAATATCAGATAAAGCAGGCTTCAGAACTAAGAATATTATCAGATTCAAACAGAGGGACATTAAATAATGACAGAAAGGTCAATCCACCAAGAAGATACAGCAATCCTAAAGCAAATGTATGCCCCAGTAACAGAGCTGCAAAAGAAGTGAAGCAAAAACTGATAGAACTGAAAGAAGAAACAGACAAATCCACAACTATAGTTGGAGGCTTCACCATCCCTCTCTCAGTAATTGATAGAGCAATGAGACAGAAAATAATCATGGTTATAAAACAACTCAATACCACCAAGAACCAACAATGTCTAACCAACGATATATAACACTCCACCCAACAACAGCAGAATTCACTTTCTTTTCAAGTGCCTACCAAATTTATGCCAGACACATAAGCCATATTCCATACAATGCAGACCAATCACATCCTAGGCCACAAAACAAACGTCAGTAAATTTAAAATATTTGAAATCATACAGAATGTTTTATCCAACCAGAATTAAATCATTAACAGAAAAACAATAGGATATTAACAGAAATTAACAGAAGTTGCTAACAAAAAAATAGCAAGAAAAATCTCCAAATGCTTGGAAACTATGCACATTTCTAAATAGTCAATGAGTCAAAAAGGAAGTCTCAAGGTAAATTTAAAAAACATTGAATTGAATGAAATGAAAATAGAACACTTGTGAGCACAGCATAGATAGTGCTGAGAGGGAAATTCATAGCACTAGAGGTATACATAAACAGAAAAGAAAAGCCTCAATAATCTAAGCTCCCACCTCAAAAACCCAGAAAAAGATGAGCAAAATAAACCCAAAGCAAAAAAGGAAGAAAATAAGAGACATAAGATCAGAAATAAATAATATTCAAAACAGAAGAGAAAATTAAAGAATAAATGAAACAAAGAGCTGATTCTTTAAAAAGGTAAATAAAACTAACAAATCTCTATCAAGATTGACAAGAAATGGAGAGAGGACACAAATTATCAATATCAGTAATGGAACAGGGTGTCACTAAACACCTTACAAATATTAAAAAGATAATAAGGTAATAGTAAAAAGTACTACACATAAGTTAGACAACTTAAATGAGATGAATAAATACCATACCACATTCAATATGAAATAGAACATTTAAATAGTCCTAGGTCAATCAAGGAACTGAATTCAAAAATTTTAAACTCCCCTAAAAAGAAATCTCTGCAGCTACTTTTTTTTTTTTTTTTTTGCAGTTTCTGGCTAGGGCTGAGTTTGAACCCACCACCTCCAGCATGTGGGGCTGGTGCCCTACTCCTTTGAGCCATGGGCGCTGCCCCTCTGCAGCTACTTTTTATCCCAATTCTGCACAATCTCTTAGAAGATATAAATGAGAAAATGCTTCATAGCTCATTTTACAAAGCTAATATTACCCTACTGCCAAAAACCAAGGGCAGTAGAAAGAGAAAACTAGATGCCAATGTACCTCAATATATAGATACAAAAATTCTTAACAAAATAAATTAGCAAATAGAATTTTGTGATATATACATGGAATTACATGTATATAACATGGCAAAGTACGGTTTGTTCCAGGGATGAAT
This sequence comes from Perodicticus potto, assembly GCA_963574655.1. Lineage (NCBI taxonomy): Eukaryota > Metazoa > Chordata > Mammalia > Primates > Lorisidae > Perodicticus > Perodicticus potto. Next base: position 1,077 of record CAUYRH010182159.1, on the reverse strand, counting down.
AATAGATTCAATATTCAAAAATTAATGTAATCTACTATATTAATAGGCTAAAGAAGAAAATTCACACATCATACCACTGAAAGCTGAAAAATATTTTTCAAAATGTGACATATATTAAAACTCTCAGAAAAAATAGGAATAGAAGGGAACTTCCTCAACTTACTAAGAAGAATCTACAAAAAACCACCGCTGACTGGTGTGCTCCCACCTAATGGTCACAATGTAAGGGTAAATGGTATACCTCCTAGGTGTGAGACACAATTAAAACAGGGACTTTACTTAAAAATATTGTGACCTAATCATTTGTACATTCATATTAATCTGAAATTTAAAAAACAAACACTGCTAACATCATACTTAATAGTGAAACACTGATGCCTTCTCCCTAAGATCAGGAACAAGGCAAGGATGTCTACTCACTACTCTTATTCAGCATAGTGCAGGAAATCTAGCCAGTGCAATAAGACGTGAAAAGAAAATAAAAGATATGCAAATCAAAAAGAAAAAGTGAAACTGTCCTAACTGAAGATGACATGATTGTCTATTTAGAAAAATCCAAGGAATTTATTTTTAAAATGTAACTTTCATAAATAATAAGTGAAGTTAGCAAGGCTTCAGGACACAAGAGCAATATACAAAAAATTAATTTTATTTCTGTATATTAACAATAAACGTGAGTTAAAACTAAAAACAATGCTATTTACAATCACTAAGTAAAAATGAAATACTTCAGTGTGAACTTGTATGACTAAAAATATTGCAGGAAGACAAGGTCCAAAGGAGAGAAAGAGCACCAAAACACCATGTTTATAGGAGGAAGGGCTTTATTCATTGGCCAGGAGTTTACGTCATAGAAGAATTCCAAATGATTAGCTTGGTCTTTCCCTTTCCCCAGTCTAAAAGTTCCAACCCATAGGTACCCTTCTTATTGGCCAGTTTGAATCAAGAGGGAGATGCTATTCCAGCCCCCATGGAACTACAGGATTTCACAAAAGTGGAAATTTCTAAGTTCCAGGAAGTTAAGTTTACAAATTCCCAAGAGCTGAGTCACCATGGAGAGGACCCTGCAGCTGTATC
>CAUYRH010182158.1:0-26175 GCA_963574655.1 Perodicticus potto | reverse complement strand
TCCAGCCCAGGCCGCCAAACAACAATGGCCGGGCGCTGTGGCGGGCGCCTGTAGTCCCAGCTACTTGGGAGGCAGAGGCAGGAGACTCGCTTGAGCCCAGGAAGTGGAGGTTGCTGTGAGCTGTGATGCCACGGCACTCTATCCAGGGTGACAGCTTGAGGCTCAGTCTCAAAAAAAAAAAAAAAAATGCATAAATGACAGGAGAAAAAGTAAAGTAGAATGCACCAGAATTAAAAACTTTTATGCTTCAAAGGACATCATCAATAAAGTGAAAAGACAAAATGAGAGAAAATATTTGGAAATCATATATCCAATAAGGGTTTGTATTCAGAACATATTTTTTTAAAAAAATTAACAGGCCGGGCTCACACCTGTAATCATAATACTCTGGGAGGCTGAGGTGGGTGGATTGCTTGAGCTCAGGAGTTGGAGACCAGCCTGAGCAAAGCAAGACCCTGTCCTGGTAGGCGCCCGTAGTCTCAGCTATTCCAGAGTCTGAGGCAAGAAGATTGCTTAAATACAAGAGATTGAGATTAAGGATGACGCCACACCACTCTACCCAGGGTGACTGAGTGAAACTCTATCCCCCAAAAAAGTAAATGAATAAAAATTCCTTACCTAACAAGTACAATGCACACTAATCAGGTGATGGGCACACATATAACACTTGGACTCAAACTGTACAAAAGTAATTCATGTAACCAAAAGATTTGTACACTCATACTCTGAAATTTTTTAAAAGACTTATAATTCAAGAATAATTTTTAAAAACCCAATTAGCCTAATTTTAAAATGAGATGGCTCACACCTATAATCCCAAGACTTTGAGAGGCCAAAGCAGGAGGATTGCTTGAGCCAGGAGTTCAAGGTTACAGTGAGCTATCATCATACCACTACACTCCAGCCTGGGCTACAGAAACCTGTCTTATAAAAAAATTAAAAAATTAAAACTAAAATGGACATTCTTCAAAGAACATATATACAAATGGCCAATAAGAACGTGAAAAGATGTTCAACTTCATTAGTTATTAGGGAAATCAAAATCACAATGAGATACCACTTCACACTTACTAAGATGGCTAAAAAATAAAAAAGCTAGACAATAGTAAGTTTTGATGAGGATATAGAGAAGTTCATACATGGCTAGGGGGAACATCAAATGGTGCAGTGAGTTTGGAAAACAGTTTGACATTTCCTCAAAAAGTTAAACACAGAGTTGTCACATAATGTACCAATTCTACTCCTACTAAATATCCAAGAGAAATGAAAATTTCTACATACCAAATCTTGTACACATGTATGCTCATGGTGGCATTATTTATTACGGCAAATAAGTAGACAGAACCAAATGGTCATCAACTGATGCATAGATAAACAAAATGTGGTATATCCATACAATGAACTATTACTCAGCCTCAAAAACACCAGTGAAGTACTGTTACATACTACAGCATGGATGAAACTTAAAAACATTAAGTTGAGTTAAAGAAGCTGAGACAAAGGTTCCCCTGATGCATGATTCTATTTATATGAGATGAAAAGTAGATTAGAGGTTTCCAGTAGAGGAGGAATAGGGAATAATGTCTAGTGGGTACAGGGTTTCTTTTTGGAGCAATGAAAATATTCTAAAATCAGATGTGGTGATGGTTGCACAATTCTGTAAATAAATTAAGGGATGAATTATATGGTATGTAAATTATCTCAGCAAAGCTGTTTAAAAACAGAGTTTAACCAAATCACTGTAAAAGCATAGGAAACAAAGACTGGGGAGAGGATTGTACTCTGAAGTCATAATATTGAAGAAAAGAAATCAGGCAGGAACTACAAGCAAGAACAACTTAATCATATGAAAAAAACCGAAAGGTGTGGCCAACTAGCAAGTAAATAAACATGCCAAATCATCCTACTTTTCCAAGTGAGACAAGAGCCAAACCCATAGAAAGAATATGATAAGAAACTTGGAATGAAAATTTACAGACTAAGAGTAAAAACAAGATTTGACTTCAAAACTTCAATGTATATTAAAAAATTAGTAAAAGATATTGAAAAGGGGCCCCCATTATAAAGGAAAATGTTCTTGGCTTCTCACTGTAGGAATACAGCCTAGTTTAAAGCAAAACTGTATAAATAGTAAACTACAAAAAATAAGAATATACTATATGAAATCTTGTATATGCAATGCAGTGTTTAGCAGATTGAAGTACAATAAATATTTGTTTAGTGACTGAGTGAATATTCCTTTTTTAAAAAACATACTCTCACTCTGTTGTCCCAGGCTAGAGTGCCCTGGTGTCAGCCTAGCTCACAGCAACCTCAAAGGCCTGGGCTCAAGTGATCCTCTTGCCTTAGCCTTCCAAGTAGCTGGGACCACAGGCACCTACCACAACGCCTCACTAGACTATTTCTTTTTTTTTTCTGCTGAATCCCAGAAAGCATGAGTCTCATGTACTTTCACTTACATAAAAAGTAACAATCTGCAGCGGCGCCTGTGCCTCATCAAGTAGGGCACCCAAAGGTGGCAGGTTCAAACCCGGCCTCGCCAAACTGCAAAACAGAAAAATAGCCAGGCGTTGTGGTGGGCGCCTGTAGTCCCAGCTACTCGGGAGGCCGAGGCAAGACAATCGCCTAAGCCCAGGAGTTGGAGGTTGTTATGAGCTGTGTGACGCCACGGCACTCTACTAAGGGTGATAGATAAAGTGAGACTCTGTATATAAAAAAAAAGTAACTATCTGGAATTAAAAGCTTACAGCTGAAAACTTTAAAGAAGAAAAAGTAAGGATGAATAGGGATATACGGTACATTTTGAAAGTACAGCATCAAAACTTTGGTTTCGGTTATTTTTTGTTTCTTTGTTCTCTGTTTTTTGAGACAAAGTCTCACTCTTTTGCCTAGCCTAGAGTGCAGTGGCATCATAATCACTGCAAACTCAAACTCTGAGGCTCAAGCCATCCTCCTACCATAGGTTCCCCAGTAGCTGGAACAACAAGTATGTGCCAAACACCTGGGGTTTTGAGGAGAAGGGGGCTTGCTGTGTTGCTCAGGCTGGTCTTGACTTCCTGGCCTCAAGTGATCCTCTCCCCTTGGCCTCCCAAAGTGCTAGCATTACAGACATAAGCCATCATACCCAAAGTTTTGGTTCTGAACATGACAATTTTAAGATTTATTAGAGTAGGATGGTGGATTCACGAGTGATTTATGATACTATTCTCCATATTTTCTATATACTTTTAAATTTTAACTTACAAAAAGAAAAAGAAAAAAAAAGAAACGCTCAGTCTGGTAGACTAATAGAGGTATGGTTTCTGTTTGAACATTGTTTAATGTACTTTAGGGAATTCTCCTGTGGTAGATTATTGTCCCCAGTTCTTTACATCTCCCTCTTTTTATACACTTCACAATGTACCTTTCCATCTCCTCCATCTAGAAGTGGCTCCCTACCCCCACGAGGCTGAGCTAGCATTAGGAATTTCTTTGACCTACAGACTATGGTAGAAATGACAGTGTGTGAATTTCAAGTCTAGTACTCAAGAGGCCTTGCTTGCTTCAGCTTATTTTCTTGGAAGCCTTCTACCACCATGTGAGCAAGCCACAGTGAACTGACTGGAGAATGAGATATCTTGTAAAGGAAAGACCAGCTGTCCCATTTGAGGCCATCTAGACCAGCCCATAGCCAGCCAACCCCCAAACATATGAGTGAACCCATTCAAGATCAGCAGAACTGCTTATCTCACCAACAGCTGACCACAGATCCCTGAGTGACCCAACTAAGGCTAAAGCAGCTGCCTCCCCACCTGTAAATCCACACGCAGTAAGAAATGCTTAATGTTTTATTTCACGGAGGATCTCGGGTTGGTCGTTATGCAGCATGTGCTGGTTTGGGATTCTCCAGGACTCAGTTGCTGAAATAGAGTTAGAAGTGCAAAAAGTTTAGAGACTGACCTCTGTGAAAGGAGCAAGGGAGGTAGAAAGATTGGCCAAGGGGAGTTACCATACCACTGTGCAAACCTGACAAAGCCCGAGAGTAACGACCAGGCCCCCACTCTTGGTGTAAATGGGTAAGCTCTTGAATCACCACCTTGCTCAGTCGTTGGCTAAGGCTGCTTGCAAGCTGAGCAGACACTGAAGGAGCTCACAGCTGGAGGCTGCTGGCGTATCCCGGGAAGCAGGGCTTTCCTGAAGGGAGATTTGGGTGGCACATCTGTGTCTGCCACAATGCACTCCTTGCATCGTGGAAATGAACCTCTCCACCCGTGTCCAGGTTAACCTTGGTCTCCAGGCCCCCAGCAGTGCTCATAGTCTCCCTCTCCACTATCTGTTCCTAATTCCTCTAGCCCTCAGCTATGACCTCAGCTGATCTTGGTGGCTTATCTAGCGGTATCACTCAAACTTCTGTTACAGTTTCTTAGCCCGTAGTAATCATATCCTTCTCAGGTGGAGTTGCTTCACTTGTCCATCCACAGTTATGATTGATCAGAGGAAAACCAACACCGTCTTGGCTCATCTTGAGTTTCACCCACAGACCTCTGTTGTGTAAAATCAGCCTCACCTCCCGTTGTTGATCAGAGCTTGTTATCAGAGCTAAACTGCAAAGGCACAGGCAGGACCCTGAGAAGATGGGGCTTCATCTTCCCTAATGCAGCAGACGCATTGTGCCGGAGACCTTTTCATGGTGTTGTGAAGACATACAACCAGAATAATACATGCATCTGGGAACAAAGGGGTGGAAGCAGGATTGGCTGCACTTAAATTCACTTCATTGACCTACTGGAGACTTTTTGTTCCCGGGCCTCTGTGGGTTAGAGAGGTTGGAGCCATCTTGGTTGTTGGCTCAGAGTTTGTTATCTCTGCCATCTCATTTCTCCTCACCTGCTGGCCCCTCACAACAAAAAACTAAAAGCCCAGATGGCAGCTGTAGTTTGTAACTCACCTGGACCTTTGCTGTGTCCTCTGGTGAGCCTGCCCCTGTTGACAACAGAACCTCTCTAACCCATAGAGGCCCAGGAACAAAAAGTCTCCAGTAGGTCAATGAAGTGAATTTAAGTTCAGCCAATCCTGCTTCCACCCCTTTGTTCCCAGATGCATGTATTATTCTGGTTGTATGTCTTCACAACACCATGAAAAGGTCTCCGGCACAATGCGTCTGCTGCATTAGGGAAGATGAAGCCCCATCTTCTCAGGGTTCTGCCTGTGTGTTTGCAGTTTAGCTACACCTTCAGCAGAAATACATGTATATAAACTACAGGCCGGAAGCGTAATACAGTATAAAAACTTTTAAAAATAAGTGTTATTTCATCCATCACAAACAAATCTATATGGACACAAGGTAGGGGTATACAGCAGATCTCTTGGGTGGAGGACACAACTCAAACTTGACCTTGCAAACACAAACAAGGCAACCTAATCATATGTACCCTCATGTTAATCTGAAATTTAAAAAAAAAAAAAATCTATAAATCACATGAGCATAAAATCCAAACCTCTCAAAGTCATATTCAGGGAATGTGTGATTATGACTATTCCCTCCCTTCACAAATTCAAGACCAGGGCACTTAGGGGCTGTAACTTTAGGTTCAAAATACAATAAAATACTTGCGAGTGTCAAAAATGAGGAAGTATTTCCTGACTCCCCCATTTTGAAGACTTATTCAAACTCTTGACACATCTAAAAAAGAAAAATGTACCAGGTACAGTGGCTCATGCCTGTGATTCTAGGACTTTGGGAGGCCAAGATAAGAGGGTCACTTGAGCTCAGGAGTTGGAGACCAGCCTGGGCAAGATAGAGAGGGAAGGAGAAAGGTACAAAGGAAGGGAGGGAGGGAGGGAGGATCAAATTAGCCGACTATGTTGGTACAGGCCTGTAGTCCCAGCTACTCAGGTGGGAGGATCACCTGAGCCCAGGAGTTAGAGGTGACAGAGTGAGACCCTGTCTCAAAAAAATGAACAATAAAAATAAAATTAAGGCTCGGCAGGCTAAGGCGCCAGCCACATACACCTGAGCTGGCGGGTTCGAATGCAGCCTGGGCCCGCCAAACGACAATGACGGCTGCAACCAAGAAATGACCCGGCGTTGTGGCGGGCGCCTGTAGTCCCAGCTGCTTGGGAGGCGGAGGCAGGAGACTCACTTGAGCCCAGGAATTGGAGGTTGCTGTGAGCTGTGATGCCACAGCACTCTATCCAAGGTGACAGCTTGAGGCTCTGTCTCAAAAAAAAAAAAAAATTAAATTAAATTAAATTAAATAACAAAAGGAAAATATTAAGGGTTTATATAGTGACCTGGCGCTTCTAATGCTCTTAGAAGTTTGGGTCCTCTTCCTTTGCTACTGCATTCTTTCTCTTTATTCCTGTCTGTATTTTAACTTCGAATTTTTCCCCTTTCCTTCTTCTTCCCTTCTCTCTTTGAGTTTGCCTGTACTTCTTCCTCTTTATTTCTTCTTGGCAACTCTCTTTGATTTTCTTAACTGCTATATGCCTCAGTTTCCCCATCTATAAAATGCGGATGGTGATAATGGCTATCTTACCAGGAAGTTGTGAAGATTCAAATGAGTTAATATATTGTATTAGTTTTCCAGAGCTGCCATAAGAAAGCACCACAAACTGAATAGCTTAAACTACAGAAATTTATTGTCTCATAGTTCTGGAGACTAGAAGTCTAAGGTAAATGGGCAGAGAGGACCATTGCAGCAACTCTACACCAAACAAGGTCACATTCTGAGGTCCTGGGACATTAAAATAAGAATTGAAGGAGGCACAACTCATTTCATAACACATAACTCAGTATGATAGCCACGGTAGGGGTAACATAGAGTGAGCAATCATCCCAGTTTTCCCAGGACTGATGTATGTGTGGGGATGTGTAGGGACATAGAACTTTCAGTGCTATGTCCAGAAAAGTCCTAGGCAAACCAGGCCAAGTCATTCGCTCTGGAGTTGAACAAGATAGGGGGGATACGCAGTCTGAGAGGGAACATAGGAGAATCACTGTGGCAAAGACTGCTAGTTTCCCCTGCTACCTGCTATCTCCTTGACATTTGGTGGTCAAAAAAAAAAGAATGCATTCTCCCATGTCCCATGGCACCAGGCATGGCCATGCAACTAAGTTCTGGCCAGTAGGAAATGCTGTGTATGACTTTACAGAGACGCAGTAAAGGGAGGAGGCGTACTCTACTTCACCCCTTTCTTCTGTTGACTGGGATTTGGATGTTATGACTGGAATCAGAGCAACCATCTTGGATCACAGATGAAGCCTGACATTGAGGAACAGACAAAAGTCTGAACCCCTGTTGATTGCAGAGAAGACATACCTGCCACAGACCTCATACTTCTAGAATTCCCTGTGTGAGGAAGAAATAAACTTCTGTTTTTGTAAGCTATGGTTATTTGGGGTTTTCTGTTGCATACCATGTAATTCAAACGCATACAGACATTACACTCTGCCGTCATGAAAGTAGGTAAGAGAAAAGGAAAACGTTGCAAACAAAAGAAACAGTATATGTCACAGCTTGCAAACAAAAAAGAGCTGGAATAACTTCTGATTTAGTAGATGGACTTAGGTATTTCAAAATATCCCTAATAAATTAAGGGACGACTGCAAGGGCCAAAAATAAATAGGAGCTATACCTAGAGTGTTAATAATAGCTGACACACAAATGATGCTATTCTAAGTGTTTTACGTTTACTTAATTCCGTTCTAAAAGCAACCCTATGAGGTAGATATTTGTATCATCATTTTACGGAGAAGGAAACTAAATTATGTAAGAGTCATAGAGATATAATGAAAGTATAATGAATGTCCAACCAGACTTTTAGAAAGGAAAAGAGACGCTTGTAATCCGAGCACTTGGGAGGCCAAGGCAGGTGGATTGCCTGAGCTCACAGGTTCAAGACCAGCCTGAGCCAGAGCGAGACCTTGTCTCAAAAAATAGTCAGGCGTTGTAGTAGGTTCCTGTAGTCCCAACTGTCTATGAGACTGAGGCAGGAGGATTACTTGAGCCCAGGAGTTTGAAGTTGCTGTGAACTAGGCTGACATCATGGCCTTCTAGCCTGTGCAATAGAGTAAGACTCTGTCTTTGAAAAAATATTTAAATTTAAATTCCTACATGAGGCTTATGGCTACCAGATTGGACAGCAAAAGTTTAGAGCTAATGAAGAGATCCAATATGAAGACAGGTTAATTCACTAATTCTCTTGACTTTATATTGAAATAGCTGGGTGACTCCCAATCTTAGATGAGAAAAACTGATAAAGTTGCTTCTTATACAGGGAATAGTCAAAATTATCTTTTTTTTTTTTTTTTGAGACAAAGTCTCACTCACTCTGTCACCCAGAGTAGAGTGCCATGGCATTACGGCAACCTCAAACACCTAGGCTCAAGTGATCCTCCTGCCTTAACCTCCCAAGTACCTGGGATTATAGGCCCCCACCACAAAGCCTGGCTGGTTTTCTATTTTTAGTAGAGACAGGGTCTCACTCTTTCTCAGGCTTACGTCAAACTCTGGAGCTCAGGTGATTCACCTGCCTTGGCCTCCCTGAATGCTAGAATTACAGGTCTGAGCCACCACACCCTGTCTGAATAGCTTTTAATTGACTATTAGGAACTGTTATGCCTGTAATCCCAGGGGACTCAGGAAGCTGAGGTAGGAGGATCATCTGAGGCCAAGATTGCAGTGAGCTATAATGGTGCCACTGCACTTTAGTTTGGGCAACAAAGTAAGACCTTGTCTCTACAACGGCCCACCCCCCAAAAGAACTGTATATATAGTTTATGCCGCCATGTAGGGTAATATATGAGTATATAGGTCTGACAATTAAGTTGAAGAACTCATCCTAGAAAAAGTGCTATATACCTCATTGCTGAATATCACATGGTAAGCTTTGAGGTACTCCCCTTGGGAAGCTGTGCACCAAGGCCAATGCCGAGTCCACCCTTCAAAGCAATTTTGGAACTCTTTTTCTGGAATGGCCATTACAGCTATCATCATATAAAGTTCTAACAGTTAAGTTCATGAACTCTTCCTACAAAAAGTGCTTTCAAGAGTGGACTTGCCCTGTTGCCCTGGCTGGAGTGCAATGCTATTGATCATAGCTAACTGTAAACTTGATCCCTGGGCTCAAACAATCCTCCTGCCTCAGCCTCCCAGGTAGCTGGGTCTATAGCTGTCCTTAACCGCATCTGGCCATAATTTTTTGTAGTAATGGGGTTCACTATGTTGCCTAGGCTAGTCTCAAACTCCTGGCCTCAAGTGATCCTCTTGCCTCAGCCTCCCAAAGTGCTGAGATTGCAGTCATGAGTCACCATGTGCCACCTAAGCCAGGCTCTTATCTGGAGGCGCTAAAGAAATGTGTCCAGCCTCATTCAAGCTCATTTCCTCATAGGAGTGAAGCAGCCATTCCCTTGCTGGTTCTCAGCTCCTGGTGCTCTCAGGTTCTTTTTTTTTTTTTTTTTGCAGTTTTTGGCTGGGGCTGGGTTTGAACCCGTCACCTCCAGTATATGGGGCCGGCGCCCTACTCCTTTGAGCCACAGGCGCCCCCTGCTCTCAGGTTCTTTGTACACTGTCTTTTCATCTGCAAGCCAGTAATGACACTTTGAATGCTTCTTATGCTTTGACTCTCTGGCTTCCTTTTCTGTAGCTATCCAGAGAAAATTCTCTGCTTTTCAAGGGTTCATATGATTATATTAGGCCTATCCAGAGAAATCTTCATATAACATACACCATAAATACAGGAGCAATATCTCCTTGTATTCCCAGGTTCCACCCATACTCAAAAGGTCATTGGGGATCTTGGAATTCTGTCTCTCACAAACATTATCTTTTCTACCTTCAAAATGATAGCTAAAAATATTTGTCAGGTGAGAAATTGCTTTAACCTAGGGCTGAGCATGGCTCATGCCTGTAATCCTAGCACTTTGGGAGGCCAAGGCAGGTGGATCACGTGAGCTTAGGAGTTTAGGCCAGGCTAAGGAAGAGCAAGACCCTGTCTCTACTAAAAACAGAAAAATTAGCTGGGTGTGGTGTTGCTCACCTGTAGTCCCAGCTACTTGGGAGGCTGAGGCAAGAAGGTTACTCAAGCCTAGGAGTTTAAGGTTGCTGCAAGCTATGATGCCATGGCACTCTACCCAGGGTGACAGAGTGAGACTCTGTCTCAAAAGAAAAAGGTTCATTAACCTAAAAAGTTACCTACATAGAGTACTTTCTGAATCCATAATGTCTTGAAAATCAATGAAACAAGATTACATCACATTTGTATTTAACATCTGGCCAACATTTGTGGAACCCTATTATGGTTAGGCACTGGGGACACAGACACGAAGAAGGCAGATAGAGCTGCCAAGGGCCCTATCAGTACTCTGCCTTTGACCTTTTCTTTGCCTGGGTCCCCATTTTGATCAGACTACAACCTCACATGTTTTCCAGACATCAAGGAAGCAATGCAATTGAGAAGTCCATAAGGATCCGGGAAGGTCACGAGATCAGGAGTGCTTGCCCCCACCCGGTAGGGGCAGTGGGGCAGTGGAAACTCAGCTACTGCAGGAACACAGGACCCATGTTGGCAGATGTTCCACTGACAAGAACAGAACCCAACAGAATCCCCACAACAACCGTTCAGCAGAAGGGTTCTTGGGGACTTTCTCACTTCCCTGAATGGGAGAGCTGCCAAACAGCATAGCTGGCTGGTCTCCGTGTGAATCCTGAGCTGACCCCCCAAAACCTCCAACATCAACACTCAGCGGGAAGCACCATCCTGCACAGTCCACCACAGACACCCTCTACATCTTCCCGGCTCAGTTAGAGGCTCTTGAGAGGAGGCATCTCCTGAAACCACTCCCCTCTCCAACTGGGACACAGTTTCTCCTTTCTTTAGCCTTTCTGCTTCTGCTTGTGAACATTTCACACTTGTCTAGTATTGTGATTATCTGTAGACAATCTATATTGTTAGTGAATGCTCTCTAGCCCAAGAAAAGAGAAAATTTTATTCTTACTCTATGCTTTCTTGATATTACATCTTACAATCTTCCTTTTTTTTTTTGAGACAGAGTCTCACTTTGTCCCCCTGAGTAGAGTGCCATGGTGTCAATACTCACAGCAGCTTCAAACTCTTGGGCTCCAGTGATCTTCTTGCCTCACCCTCCCAAGTAGCTGGGACTATAGGTGCCCACCACAATGCCCAGCTATCTTATAGAGACTGGGGTCTCACTCTTGCTCAAGCTGGCTCACACTCCTGAGCTTAGGCAATCCACCCTTCTCAGCTTCCCAGGGTACTAGGATTACAGCATGAGCCACCACACCCACACCTGGCCACAATTTTACATATCAGTAGTCTGTGCCCTGGGCCAGGTGTGGTGGCTCACACCTGTAATCCTAGCACTCTGAGAGGCCACGACGGGTGGATCCCCTGAGCGCAGGAGTTCCAGACCAGCCTAGCAAGCTATCTCTACTAAAAGTAGAAAAATTAGCCAACGTTGGGATGAGTGCTTGTAGTCTCAGCTACTCAGGAGGTTGAGGCAAGGGAATTGCCTGAGCCCAAGAGTTTGAGGTTGCTGCAAACTCTAATGAAACCACAGCATTCTACCCAGGGCACAGAGTGACACTCTGTCTCAAAAAAAAAAAAAAAAATTCTGTTCCCAGGCTTCAAAGCATGGTCTGCAGGCCAGCAGCATCATTACTTGATAACTTGTTTAAAAAGAATATCAGCTCCTGGGGCAGTGCCTGTGGCTCAGGGGGTAGGGTGATGGGTTTGAACCTGCCCCAGCAAAACTGCAACAAAAAAAAAATAGCCAGGCGTTCTGGTGGGCGCCTGTAGTCCCAGCTACTCAGGAGGCTGAAGCAAGAGAATCGCCTAAACCCAAGACCTGAAGGTTGCTGTGAGCTGTGACACCACGGCACTCTACCGAGGACGATAAACTGAGTCTCTGTCTCTAAAAAAAAAAAAAAGAATATCAGCTCCACCTCTGATCTACTGAATCAGAATCTGCATTTTAATAAGGTCCCCAGGTGATTCATGTACATAGTAAAGTTAGAGAAATACTGTTTTATGTTTTATGCACTGGCCAGGGCAAACTTATTGCAATATCCTAATAAAAATGTCTAACTTTAACCCTTTGGTATAATTTTATGTACAAAACTCTATCATTTCAAACTAATAACTTCCCCAGTGCAGGAACTGTGTCCGCCTTCAGTGTGACTATATTTTTAGTGCCTGACACCAAGCTGAGGAAAGAGTAGGTCCTTAATAAAAACAGGTTAAATAAGTAAAAAAAAAATTGGCAGAAATTCTTATTATAAGAATAAGAAAGTATGATATTGAAATGACCTCTTTTGTTATACTGTAAAATATATCAGATTAAATAGGTTTTGGTAATGTTCTTGAATTGTTCTTAATTAAAACTCAATCCCAATGCTTTTTCTGTTATATTAAAATCAATACCAAATGTATTATTAAAAATAAGTAGGCAGAAATTCATTTTCTTTTTTTCCCCAGAAAAGTACAAAGCATCCAGTTTCTTCAATTTAAAGCATGTGATGTTTCCAAGGGTATAAGAGAGATCAAAGGTAAATTTTCTATTTCTATTTGTCAAAATAAAGAGATCGTAGAATGATGAAAGGAAATGTACCCACATGTAAGTAGTCCAATGACCTGGGGAAAAGAGAGGGTGAATCCTCTTTAAGGACTTGGTCAATTCCAATTTCATTTTCTAAGTTTCTGTTCAAACTTGTGTTTATTTACATAACTTGTAAATAACTTATTTGATAACTTGTTATGTACGGAATCTTAATTTTGTTTTTGGAAGACAAACATTTTTGCTTACCTTTGCTTATATAGCATCTCCATAGCAAATGTCAGAACTCTTCCTCAGCAACAAACCCACCATTGACCTTAAGGAGAGCAAAAATGTCTTGCACAGAGCTTGTCTGTTTCCATGCACTGCGAAGGGAATGCTCAGCTTCAGCAATTCTGAGAGCTAAATATCATGACCCAATGTGACTGACGCATTTCATAAACTTCAGTACTTGGAGGCCTTGGTAGCTTGGCCATGACCAGTGTTCACCCACCCCCATCTTCCTTCCCACCCTCTGTGCTCCGGCCACACTCGACTCGTCACCACCCCCAACACACCCTGCTCTTTGGTGTCTCACCTACGCCCCTGGTGTTGTTTCTGCCAGGGTCACCGAGAGAACAGGAATGAAGAGAGAAGGTGGACGCTCAGTAAACAAAGTCCATGTCCACATTTTGTGATTTTTGAGCAAGTTAATTAACTCCCATGAACTATTTATTGATCAGAAAAGTAAGAAACAGCAATATCTAGCATTTAGAGTTTTTGTAAGGACTGAGTGAAATAATAATAATAAACATTTAAAGAACACTTTTTTTTCTTTTTTTGTAGAGACAGAGTCTCACTTTATCGCCCTCAGTAGAGTGCCCTGGCGTCACATAGCTCACAGCAACCTCCAACTCCTGGGCTTAGGTAATTCTTTTGCCTCAGCCTCCTGAGTAGCTGGGACTACAGGTGCCCGCCACAACGCCAAGCTATTTTTCTGCTTTTACAGTTGGGCGAGGCTGGGTTTGAATCCACCACCTTCAGTATATGGGGCCAGGGTCTACTCGATGAGCCACAGGCGCCGCCTTTTTTTTTTTTTTTTTAGAGACAGAGTCTCACTTTGTCACCCTGGGTAGAGTGCTGTAAGGTCACAGCTCACAGCAACCTCCAGCTCTTTGGTGATTCTCTTGTCTCAGCCTCCCAAGTAGCTGGGACCACAGTGGGCCACCACAATGCCTGGCTATTTTTTGTTGCAGTTTGGCTAGGGTCGGATTTAAGCTCGCCATCCTCATATGGTGGCGGCACTCTACCAGCTGAGCTACAGGCACTGCCCTTTTTTTTTTTTTTTTTTGAAACAGAGTCTCACTTTGTTGCCCTCGGTAGAGTGCTGTGGCATCACAGCTCACAGCAACCTCCAGCTCTTGGGCTTAGGTGATTCTCTAGCCTCAGTCTCCCGAGTAGCTGGGACTACAGGCACCTACCACAATGCTTGGTTATTTTTTTGAGGCAGTTTGGCTGGGGCCGGGTTTGAACCTACCACCCTTGGTATATGGGACCAGTGCCCTACTCACTGAGCCACAGGCACCACCAAATGAACACGTATTATTTTTCATTATTGTACTAAATGTCTGCGTTATCTGAATTCTTTTTTGGACTATGTACTTCAATGGATGCAAAACATGTAACACTTTTTTTGATCAAAGTTCAGAAGGCACACTCAGTCATCGTCATATTTTATTTGTTAAGGCATTTACAAAGGTTTGCTCAGGTTGAGGAAGTAGAAAACTAGACTCTACCTCCTTTTGTGTGAGTTTATTTTTGAGATAGGGTCTCACTGTATTGCCTAGGCTAGAGTGCTGTGGCATCATCATAGCTCACTGCAACCTCCAACTCCCAGGGCTCAAGTAATCATCCTGCCTCAGCCTCTTAAGTGGCTAGGACTACAGGCATGTGCCACCACACCAGGCTAAATTTTCCTTTCTTTGTAGAAGGGAGGACTCTCTATGTTGCCCAGGCTAGTGTTGAACACCTGGGTTGAAGCCATCTTTCCATTTCAGCCTACCAAAATAGTGGGATTACCAACATGAGCACCTGGCTAGAATTAATTCTTAGTACCCATTTGTATTACGAAATGATGGGGATTTTTATTTTTATTTTTATTTTTATTTATTTATTTATTTATTTTGAGATAGAGCCTCAAGCTGTCACCCTGGATAGAGTGCTGTGGCATCACAGCTCACAGCAACCTCCAATTCCTGGGCTCAAGCTAAGTCTCCTGCCTCCACCTCCCAAGTAGCTGGGACTGCAGGCGCCTGCCACAACACCCGGCCATTTTTTTGGTTGCAGCCGTCATTGTTGTTTGGCGGGCCCGGGCTGGATTTGAACCGGCCAGCTCAGGTGTACGTGGCTGCTGCCTTAGCCCGTTGAGCCACAGGCGTCGAGCCATGATGAGGATTTTAGTTTTTAAATTGTTAGTTTATCAAGAACTAGAAAATTATCTTCTTTGAATCAGGTGAACACCATGCATGACACAAAGAAGGGGCTTAATGAATGTTTACTTAATGAATTGATAGTATGATGTTGATATTTTGGCTATCTCTGTACTGTCACCTCCCTTCACCAAATCTCATGTGTTCATCTAGTTAAAATACTTACCTCATGGAATTATTTTTAAGACTGCAAATAATAATGGACTCCAAAGAGACAGGGAGGAAACTTAAGTGCAAATTGTGCAAAGTCAGTGTGGCCGGGCGCTGTGGCTCACGCCTGTAAGCCAGGCATTCTGGGGGGAGGAGATGGGTGGATTGCTTGAGCTCAGGGGTTCAAGACCAGCCTGAGCAAGAGCGAGACCCCATCTCTAAAAAATATACAGGTGTTGTGGTGGGCACCTGAGGTCCCAGTTATTTGGAAGTTTGAGACAAGAGAATCACTTGAGCCCAGGAGTTTGAGGTTGCTGTGAGCTGTGATGCCAGGGTACTCTACCGAGGGCAGCAAAGTGAGACTCTGTCTCAAAAAAAAAAAAAAAAAAAGAAAGAAAGAAAGAAAGAAAAGAAAGAAAGAAAAAGAAAAAAGTCAGTGTGAAAAAGCTTTGTGCTATGACTCCAACTCCATGACATTCTGGAATGGCAAAGTTATGGAGACAATGAAAAGATCAGTGGTTTCCAGGGGTTGGAGGGGCAGAGTGGTGGGGCAAGGGTAAACAGGTGGAACACTGTGGGTTTTCAGGGCAGTGATACAAATGTAGCTATTTGTTAAAACCCACACGAAATATATAACACAAAAAATGAACCCTAGGAAACTATGGACTTTAGCTAACAATAACGTATTAATACTCTTCAATTGTAACAAATTTACCATATTAACACAAGATGTTAAAAATAGGGAACATTGTGGGGGCGAAATGACATATGGGGCCGTATGTACTGTGTACTTTCTGCTCAATTTTTCTGTAAACCTAAAACTGCTCTAAAAAATTAAGTCTTTTTATTTATTTATTCATTCATTTATTTTTGGAGACAGAGTCTCACTTTGTTCCCCTTTGTAGAGTGCTGTGGTGTCACAGCTCACAGCAACTTCAAACTCTTGGACTGAAGCTATTCTCTTGCCTCAGCCTCCCAAATAGCTGGGACTACAGGCGCCCAGTACAAGGCTTGGCTATTTTTTTTTTTTTTTTAAATACATGTATTTTATTATTCTTCATTACATTATTTCCCCCCCGGCTTGGCTATTTTTTGTTGCAGTTGTCATTGTTGTTTAGCTGCCCTTGGCCAGGATTGAACCCGCAACTGTCGATGTATGTGGCTGGCTCCACAACCACTGTGCTACAGGTACCAAGCCTCAAGTCTATTATTTTTTAAATTAAAAAATAATGTGAGCTGGGCTTAGTGGATTACGCCTGTAATCCTAGTACTTTGGGAGGCCTAAGCAGGTGGATTTCTTGGACTTAGAAGTTTGAGACCAGTCTGAGCAAGAGTGAGATTCTGTCACTACTAAAAATAGAAAAAATTAGCTGGGCATTATGGCAGGTGCCTGTAGTCCCAGCTACTCGTGAGGCTGAGACATGTGATCACAAGGAGTCTGAAATTGCTGTGATGCCATGGTACTCTCTACCCAGGGTGACAGAGTAAGGCTCTATCTCAAAAAAAACAATAAAAATAAAAATAAATGTGAACATATTATTTTTATTCATTAATTCATTCATTTTTACTTTTTTTTGTTTGTTTGTTTGAGACAGGGTTTCACTCTGTTTCCCAGGCCAGACGCCTTGCTGTCAGCCTCGCTCACACAAACCTCAAATTCCTGGGTTGAAGCAATTCTCCTGCTTCAGCCTCCCCAGTAGCTGGGATTATAGACACCTGCCACCAGGCTGGGCTACTTTTTCTATTTTTAGTAGAGACAGGATCTTGTTCTTACTCAGGCTTGTCTTGAACTCTTGAGCTCAAGTGATCTTCCTGCTTCAACCTCCAAGAGTGCTAGGGTTAAGGGCGTGAGCTTCCCGGGAAGCTGAGGCAGGAAGATCACTTGAGGCCAGGAGTTCTAGACCAGCCTTGATGACATAGTTAGATCTCGTTATTTTAAAAAGAAAAAAAAGAAGAAGAAGAAGACCAGGTGCAGTGGCTCCCACCTGAAGTCCTAGACTCTGGGAGGCTGAGGTGGGTAGATTGCTTGAGATCAAGAGTCCAAGACCAGCCTGAACAAAAACAAGATCCTTGTCTCTACTAAAAATAGAAAAAAACTAGCTGTGTGTGGTAGCAGGTGTCTGAGAGGCTGAGGCAAGAGGATGACGTGAGTCTAAGAGTTTGAGGTTGCTGTGAACTATGACTCCATGGCACTCTACCGAGGGCAACAGAATGAGACTATCTCAGAAAAAAAAAAAATTACATCAGCAAATATTTATTGAATGTCCTCTGTGCTAGGCTCAGTGCTAGATACTAGAGTTGTGCAAATGGAGAACCTTGTCCCTATCGTCAGGGGATTTGAGTCTCGTGTGAAACAGAAAGATAAAGAGATCATTTTCAATACAATGTGGTAGGCACAGGTCTGCACAGGAGAAGCAAATCTCATCCAGTGGCTAAGGCAGGGATGTCTTTCTGGAGGAGGTTATGCTTGAAGTGAGTCTTAACAATAAGCAGGCATTAACCAGCCAAAGAAGAAGGGCAGGCCTTGAAAAAATCAACTCAAAGAAGAAGGGCAGGCTAAGATAAAATGTCCAGGTCAAGGGGTGGTGCCTGTGGCTCAACAGAGTAGGGCGCCAGCCCCATGTGCCAGACGTGGCGGGTTCAAACCCAGCCCTGGCCAAAAACTGCAAAAGGAAAAAATCGTATTTGGGTGGTGCCTGTGACTCAGCGAGTAGGGTGCCAGCCCCATATACCGAAGGTGGTGGGTTCAAACCCGGCCTCGGCTGAACTGCAAAACAGAAAAGTAGCCGGGTGTTGTGGCGGGCACCTGTAGTCCCAGCTGCTCGGGAGGCTGAGGCAAGAGAATCGCCTAAGCGCAGGAGTTGGAGGTTGCTGTGAGCTGTGTGACACCACAGCCCTCTACCAAGGGTGATAAAGTGAGACTCTGTCTCTACAAAAAAAAAAAAATGTCCAGGTCAAAATAGAGAGTTGTGAACACAGTATTGAGGAACTTCCAAGTAGTTAAATATTGCTGTGGCCAAGAGAAAAAGGCTATCGGGGCAGTACTGGAGGTTGGTGAGCCAGGCCGAGGTGGGCTGATGAAGAGCCTTGTGCATCACTGACAGGGCACAGGGCTCCATGGCAGGGTGTTAAGCCGTGGAGGGACCTGGTGGACAGGAGGAGCACTGGGTAGGGCTGGTATTTTGAACGTAGCTCCCTCTCCTTATCAAATCTTTAGTGCGGCTATCACTTAGTGGTTTGTTTTCCTGGAAAGGGTCAGCATGCTGGCAGCAAGTGGAGATTTAGGATTGGCAATTTGGCAGCCAAGTGGAGCTGAGACAGGGCATGAAGTGGAGCCAGAGAAGATGGGGCTTTTTCTGTCTGCTCATACTCCTTTGGGGCTGTTTTTCTACAACACGAACTCTCCTACTTAAATTCACTACTCATTGCCTGAATCCTGAGGAAACCATCTCCAAAGTGCCAGGAAAGGATATAGTTGAAATATGTAAGAAATGCCCCTATTAAATGTTCTTTTTCCTCTAATCTTTTGACCATCACTCTATGTGGTTAGTGTGAAAGTGAGAAGCAAGCACAAACCCAGATGTACAAGAAAATGGCGTGATGGTGCTATTAAACGAGACCTCAAAGACTGTAGGCTGAACGGCATTTCTGGACCATACACTGACTTCAGCATCCATGAAAACATATAAGAGCCACTTCTGGGGAAATCCGTGAGTGAGGTCATGCGTGGGACCTGGGAAACACAGAGCTGCTACCACTGGAGCAACTGGAAAGTGGCCTGTGTACAGGACATCTGGAAAACTGTGCACGGGGGAGAGGGTGGCTCTAGATTTCCTGCTTCTAAGTTCACCAAAGCTGAGCTCTAGTTCTGTGTAGGTTTAATTACTGTCCTCAGGTCATCTCGACAGAACAGGAAGATAGGAGGACAGAAACGCCATCAAAACACAGATAAGGTAAAGGAAATACAAATAACAGCCTGATTAGGCGCGTCCGGGCGGTGTGAGGGCAGCTGTCACCCCAGCGAAGGCCTCCGTCAGAGCGTGTTTTCTCCTGAGTCACATTGCTCCAATTCGGACTTGTCGCTTCCTCCATCTGGTAGGTTGCTAACAGACCATTATCCTGAGGACTCGCTTCAGCTGTTTCCTTAGTTGGCTTTTATGCTTTCCTACAATCCGTATGTTTTCCGTTCTTGGTTTACTCCCTCTTTCTAATTTAGCACATCCTCCTTTATCTTCCTGAGAGAGGCTGCATAGTGTTTAAAAGGAAACATACATAGGGTTTTGAAGAGAAAGAATGCTTTTGGAGAATTTATGTATATCTTTCCTTTAGTCTTTTTTTTTTTTTTTTTAAACAGAGTCTCACTCTGTCACCCTCGGTAGAGTGCCATAACATCACGGCTCACAGCAACCTCCAGCTCTTGGGCTTAGGCGATTCTCTTGCCTCAGCCTCCCGAGTAGCTGGGACTACAGGCGCCCACCACAACGTCCAGCTATTTTTTGTTGCAGTTTGACCAGGGCCGCAGTCAGTATATGGGGCCGGCGCCCTACTCGCTGAGCCCCAGGCACCGCCCTCTTTCCTTTATTCTTGAAAACCAGTTTGGTTTGGTACAGACTCTAGACTGCAGGTCATTTCCCTTCAGAATTTTGGAGGCATTGCTCCACCGTCCTCTACCTTCAGGGCTGTTGTTGAGAAGCCTAGTGCCGGTTTCATATGTTTCTTGGCATATGGTTTTTGTCTTTGGAATTTTGGGGTATTTTGTCTTTGTACCTAATGTTCTAACATTTCACAGCAATACGCTTTGTATGGGTCTATTTCCATTTGTTGAGCTGAGAGCACTCAATGAACCCTTTCAATTCGGAGATTTAGGACTTTCTATTTTCTTTCATCTTAGTGCATTTCCTCCCATGCTTGGTAATACGAGTTGCCTGCTCATATTTAAGGATGGATAGATAAAAAGTTGATTAGAAGGCTGGGTGCCTGTGGCTCAAGCGGCTAAGGGACCAGCCACGTACACCTGAGCTGGAGGGTTCGAATGCAGCCCAGGCCCGCCAAACAACGATGACAGCTGCAACCAAAAACTAGCTGGGCATTGTGGTGGACGCCTGTAGCCCCAGCCACTTGGGAGGCTGAGGCAAGAGAATCGCTTAAGTTCAGGAGCTGGAGGTTGCTGTGAGCTGTGATGTCACAGCACTCTACCAGGGCTACAGCTTGAGGTCCTATCTAAAGAAAAAAAAAAGTTGATTAGAATCTCTGTGCTTTGGTGAAGACCTGTTGACCATGAGCTTCGCTATAAGGTGATATGAGCAAGTTCTTTGTTGGGGAATTCTCACCTCACCCCATTCTACTCCCCTCTCATTCTCTTTAGGGATTTTTTTCCTCTGGTGCTGGTCATGTTCCTGAGAGAAGTCTTTCCCATCTTCTGCTTGGAAAGTAAGGCTTGATTGCCAACATTTCAGGAATTAGAGAGTACCTCAGCATGTAATATGTCTACATTAATTAATCTTCCTTTTTTTTTCTCTCTAGAGTCCCTAGCCCCATCCTCGCTAAGAAGAGGATTAATTTTTGCTTCTATGTTTTTGTTTGTTTGTTTTTTTGAGACAGAGTCTCACTTTCCCCCCCTTGGTAGAGTGCTGTGGAGTCATAGCTTATAGGAATCTCAGACTCCTGGGCGCAGTGATCCTCCTGCCTCAGCCTGCCCAGTACCTGGGACTATAGGTGTCCACTACAACACCCAGCTAGTTTTTTCTATTTTTAGTAGAGACAGGGGTCTTGTTCTTGCTCAGGCTGGTCTTGAACTCCTGAGCTCAGGTAACTCACCTGCTTTAGGCCTCCCAGAGTGCTAGGATTACAGGTGTGAGCCACCACGCCTGGCCCTACTTTTTGTTTCTATTGGGGCAGAGGAGGGATAGTCACTCAGCAAAAGAGTGGGGAAAGAGGATATAAAAGTCCTGCTACTTCTTAAGTAATTTATAGCTTCCAACCAGATCCTTCATTTCCTCACTTTATCTTCCCTCCATATCCAGAGAAGTTT
Source organism: Perodicticus potto (assembly GCA_963574655.1). Classification (NCBI taxonomy): domain Eukaryota; kingdom Metazoa; phylum Chordata; class Mammalia; order Primates; family Lorisidae; genus Perodicticus; species Perodicticus potto. The sequence continues at coordinate 4,970 of CAUYRH010182158.1, read as the reverse complement.
GCAATTGGGTTATTTAAGGTCTGCCTCGTCCTTTATCTCTGCTCTTTAGCCTCCAGAATTCTCCTGCTCCTGCTTCTTGCTCTCTTTGTCCTTGTGGGTTTTAGTGGGGTTCTGGAGGGAGTCAAATTAGATGCATTTGTTCAATCCATTATCTCTATTTGGAACCAACTGTCAAACAATCCCAAAAAACCGAGATTCATTAACCTAATAAACATTGAAGGCCTATGCTTTGAGGACTTTCATAAATGCGGGAGATGAACTGTGATTTATCTTCCATAGTGATGACTGAGGCTCTAACAGTGTTTTGAAAGGAAAATATCCCTTTCCTTGCTACCACCCTAAAGTCAGAATTTTATTTTGTGGGATAGCTGAATGCTAAGGATACTTGGGGCTAGAGCAGCTTCATTACTTGTAGTGATTTGAAACCACATTTAGAAGCTATGGATCCTTTCTGATATCACCCATCTATTCTTTTCCCCAGTAGTGTTGCTGAGTGTCTCTATGGGTTAACATAGCCTATTCTAAGAGTATATGTGGTGTCAGGGCTGATTTGTCTTCAAGGCCATTCCTTCTGATTCTCCATAAGTGAATATCCGATATCTCAGGCCATAAGTAAAGACTGGATGTGCAGTTTCTTTTCTTTTCTTTCTTTCTTTCTTTCTTTTTTTCTTTCTTTCTTTCTTTCTTTCTTTCTTTCTTTCTTTCTTTCTTTCTTTCTTTTTTTTTTTTTTTTTGTGAGACAGAGTCTCACTTTGTTGCCCTCGGTAGAGTGCCGTGGTGTCATAGCTCACAGCAACCTCGAACTCTTGGGGGTCAAGCGATTCTCTTGCGTCAGCCTCCTGAGTAGCTGGGATTATAGGCACCCACCACAACGCCTTGCTGTTTTTTTTTTTTGTTGCAATTCTCATTGCTGTTTTAGCTGGCTGGGGCTGGGTTTGAACCTGCCACCCTTGGTATATGGGGCTGGTGCCCTACGCATGCATGAGCCACAGGTGCCGCCTAATGTGCAGTTTCTTAAGAGAATCCTTACAGGTCCCTAATTGTGTCTCTGTTCCTGGTGGCCATTTGTTCCAGATCTTGTCTTCAAAGTTTGCTCATCACAAGGGCAGGTAGGACAGTTATTGAGTGCCTCCTATGTACCTTGGTACTTCCTATTTAGTAACTGTCAATTCGATGTTATTACATAATAAATTTATAAGCATGGCAAAATTCTCCTGGGACAGAGCGAACCATTCAAGCATTGGTCACTCTTTTCAATCTTCCCCTTACTCAGAATTCATACTCCTGTTCTATGTTTCTGTGTTCTAGTTCACAAAATCTCTCGAAGCAAACAGACATATTTACACAAATCACATGCAGGTGAGGGTGTGCTCTCAGGATATGTTGCTAAGCCTGGGTCTCGATGTTTTTGTATTCCCAAGAGATGAACTGTGTGCATCTAGCAGCATGGCACAGTTGCCTGGTGGCAGGTTTGGGGACCCATGGAGTGGGAAGAGGCCGGGCAGGCTTCCATCAGGACCAACCTCTATAGGTAGCTGCCATTTTTGTCTGAAATGCCAGTGTCCACTCATGATAAGGTTTCCCTTTGAGGGGACTTTCTTTTGCCACCCCCCCCAAACTTTATCTTGCCATGGAAAGGATACGGGTTTTTTGTTTGTTTGTTTGTTTTAAATGGATTGTGTAATTTTACATTTCTGGCCCTGACTATCAATCAGAGTCTATGATGAAATGGAAAGAGAAAATCATTTCTACTTGTTAGTGGTATCATTGGCAAGGAACTGGAAGACCTCTGAGGTCTTTATCTTTTTATGAGAGTCAGGAAAATCATACATTTGGGACAGCTATGAGTAACAATGATATTATAATAACATTTCAGTTTTGTGTAGTTCTCAGAGGTTGCCAAGTACTATTATACGCGCTAGTTCCTCTAAATAGTCTTGAACTTGGTGTATTTTGATTTACAACTGTGAGTCAAAGATGACACCGTAAATTCACTAATCACCAGCACAATAAACATTTATCCACTAGTGATTTTCTGACCTCAATTTATTTGTTTATTTATTTATTTATTTGAGACAAAGTCTCACTATGTTGCCCTTGGTAGAGTGCCATGGCATTGCAGCTCACAGCAATTTCAAACTCCTGGGCTTAAGCGATTCTCTTGCCTCAGCCTCCCAAGTAGCTGGGACTACAGGTGCCCGCCACAAGGCCAGGATATTTTTTGGTTGCAGTTGTCATTGTTCATTTTAGCTGGCTCAGGATGGGTTCAAACCCACCAGCTTCGGTGTATGTGGCCGGCGCCCTACTTACTGAGTTACAGGCACCACCCATCTGACCTCAATTTAAAACCTATGGTTTAGTTTGAAAATTTTCTATGCCAATAATAGCATCCAAAAAAGAAAAATCAGAAGAACAAGGGACGGTGGCAAACATGCTGTTTGAGTACCGTACCTTAAGACAGCAACATAAAATCTCTGTGAGGGAAGAGATACTGAAGGTCAGACCTCTCTAAATTCTGTTTGGCATTTGAATATTCTTCCCCAGGGGAAGGCTGTAATACCACTGAAAACATTTTGCATTTCCTAGATAGTCGGTGGGCAGTTTACTACAGTGGGAGGGAGAATAAGAAGCAGTGGGTAGAGAGTTGGAGAAGGAGAAAAGGAAGGCAGAAAAGAGAGAAGAGTTTACAGGCATACTTATTTTACTGAGCTTTGCTTTATTGTGCTTAGCATACACTACAGTTTTTACAAATTGAAGATCGAAGCAAGTTTATAGTTGCAGGTGCTCACTTCTTGTTTGTGGTTCACAGTTTGGTATTCTCCTAATATTTCAAACTTTGTTATCATATCGTTATACATCATACAGTCATTGCGACCTGTGATCCGTGATCTTTGATATTACTATTGTTTTGGGGTGCCAATGTTATGCACGAGTGGAATTGTAGAGAAAATGCCAGCATACTGAGTTCAAATTAGGTATGGATCCTTTATTGACTAGCCCACTGAGAAGGGTTCACATCCCACAATTTCTCAGTGAAGCACGACAAAGGAAGGTTTTTAAAATATCTTTCTTTCAGATGGGGGCAGGGTGGAATTCCTAAAGCAAAGCAGTTTAGCAAAAGTGAGACTTCCAAAGGTTAGCTCTATAGGGCAAGGGGTTAGTATAGTTATAAGGGGAACTAGATGTGGTTTTACAAGGTAACTCTAGGCAGGGTTTATTTATTTGTTTAACAACTCCTTTCTGCAAGGCTTACTACCCAGGGGCAGGTAGTGATGAACAGGGGAGAGGAAAGGCCCTTCACCATGAACTGTGCTCATATAAGATGGCAAATCTTTTTTTAAAAATTAATTAATTAATTTATTATTTTTTGTTGTTCTTGCAGTTTGGCCAAGGCCTGGCTCAAACCCGCCATCCGTGGCATATGGGGCAGGCGCCCTACAGCCCGAGTCACAGGTGCCACCAAAATCTTCTTTTTTATTTTGAGACAGAGTCTCACTCAGAATCTGTTTCCTGGGCTAGAGTGCAGGGGCATCATCAGGGCTCACTACAGCCTCAAAATCCTGGGCTGGGCTCTAGCAATCCTCCTGCCTCAGCCTCCCAAATTGCTGGGGGATCCCTGTAGGGGATTATGGTGTGAGCCGCCACACCCAGCCAAGATGGCAAACTTAATTGATAAATGTTGCGTGTGTTCCTACTGCTTCACCAACTGGTCTCTCTCCTTCTGCTGAGGACTCTCTATCACAACGTTATTAAATGAGACCAATTAATAATCCTAGGATGGCTCCTAAGTAGTCAAGTGAAAAGAAGAGTCGCGTGTCTTTAACTTTAAATCAAAAGCAAGAAAGGATTAAGCTTAGTGATGAAGGTGTGTCCAAAGCCAAGAAAGGCTGAAAGCTAGACCTTTTGTATCCGCTTAGCCAAGTTGCGAATGCAAAGGAAAAGTGCTTGAAGGAAATTAAAAGCACTACTTTTTTTTTTTTTTGGAGACAGAGTTTCACCCTGTCTCTCTCTCGGTAGACTGCTGTGGCATCACAGCTCACAGAAACCTCAAACTCTTTGGCTTAAGTGATTCTCTTGCCTCATCTTCCCAGGTAGCTGGGACTACAAGGATACGCCACAATGCCTGGGTATTTTTTAGTTGTAGTTGTCATTGATGTTTTGTAGGCCTGGGACTGGGTTCGAACCCACCAGCCCCAGTGTATGTGGCTGGCACCCTGACCATTGAGCTATGGGTGCTGAGCCAAAAGTGCTACTTTTACACACAAGTGATAGCAAAACGCAACAGCCTCATTACCGATGCAGAGATCAAACCAGCCACAGTACTTCCGTTAGCCAAAACCAAATCCACAGCAAGGCCCTAACTCCCTTCTGTTCTAGAAAGGCTGAGAAAGGAAGCTGCAGAAACAAAGTGGGAAACTAGCAGAGGTTGGGTTTTGAAATTTAAAAAAAGAAACTGTAGGAATCAAGGGAAAAGTTCTCCTTTGTTATCTGAAGTCAGATTAATTAGTAGAAAAAGCGTACAAATGTAATTAACAAGTATAAATGGGAGCTTCAAAATGAAGACGCAGAGATGCAGAGGAAATCATCCATTTTAATGCTTCGGTTTAACAAAGTAGGGACAGCTATGTAGATATATGACTGGATCAAAAAGGATATGGTTTAATGCTAATAAACTGAGTGGAGAGAAGCTCAGCAAGCCTGTCTGTCTAGATTCTTCTGACCTCTCTGAGCAAGCTTTCCTTCCTTCTGGGTGTGGGGCTAGACCCTCCCGGGAATGGGGGTGTTATGACCAGGAGGTCAGATAATTTCTCTCTCTCCCTCTCTGTCTGTCTCTTTTCTTTCTTTCTTTCTTTCTTTCTTTCTTTCTTTCTTTCTTTCTTTCTTTCTTTCTTTCTTTCTTTCTTTCTTTCTTTCTCTCTCTCTCTCTCTCTCCTGGGGGGGGGGGGGGGGGCGGGGGGGGGGGGGGGGGG
>CAUYRH010182157.1:0-65360 GCA_963574655.1 Perodicticus potto | reverse complement strand
AAGATCAAGTAATCACCTGAATCCATCTCTTGGTTCTCTATTCTGTTCCAAACATCAACCTCTCTGGTTTTGTGCCAGTGCCATGCACACTATCAATTTATAGTAGTGTCAGGGTAGCGTGATTCCTCCTGCTTTGTTTTTATTTCTGAGTAATGTCTAGGCTATTTGAGGTTTTTTCTTATTCCATATAAAGTGAAGTACTATTTTTTCAAGATCTTTAAAATATGACAATGGAGCTTTAATAGGAATTGCATTAAAATTATATATTGCTTTGGGTAGTACAGACATTTTAACAATGTTGATTCTTCCCAGCCATGAGCATGGTATGTTTCAAAGTCAATGACCACTCTCTTCTAGCTTGAAAGTTTTCAGCAGAGAGATCTGCAGTCATTCTAATATTCTTCCCCTTGTAGGTTATGGTTTTCTTATATCTTGCTGCTTGCACAATTTTCTCCTTCATATTAACTTTGGCAAAATTAATTATAATGTGTCTGGGAGATGTCTTATTTCAGTGGAGTTGTGCTGGGGTTCTGAAACTGTCTGCTATCTGAATTTCAGAATCTCGTGGCATGTCTGGGAAGTTCTCTTTGATTATCTCATGGAGTAGAGCATCTGCACCTTTCAAAGCAAGCTCATCACCTTTAGGAATTCGCATAAGGTAAATATTAGTTTTCTTCTAATTATCCCAGCTCTCTGAGAGAACGATCTGTTTTTGTTCTCCACTTACTTTCCTCTTTGAGCATTTGGGAGCGTTCAAAAGCTTCATCTTCAATGTCATAAATCCTTCCTTCTGCCTGCTCCATTCTATTACTCAGGGATTCTACTGTATTTCTCAGATCTTTAAGGGCTGAAAATTTTTGTCTCAATGTGTCAAAATCTTTGGTGATTTTGTCTTTGAATTCATTGAATTCTTGAAACAACTTTTGAGATGCTCCTTGAATTTCTAATTCCAACTTTACCTCCATTCTATTAATCTTATTTGCAATTGAAATTCTGAATTTGATTTCTGACATCTTCACCATTTGTTTATGAATGGGATCTTCTGTTGTGTCCTCCATATCGTTCCTTGGGGAAGTTGATCTACTCTGGTTATTCATGTTACTGGAGTTTTTCTGCTGATTCTGCCCCATGATTATTTTATACCATTTGGCGAGATCAGCAAATAAGGTGAAATTGGGTTGGGGAGCTCCTGGAGTAGTGATTAACCAGCCCTTTGCCCAAGTGCTTGGACTGGTATCTGTATCTTTTCTCCTAGAGCTTTGTAAAGGACCTGTACAGTGCTACGGCCTGAGACACTGGGGACCTGCTTGGTATGGTGGGGCTAAGTGGCTCTGTCTTGTTTTCATCTGGTCTCTGTCCAATCCTAGTGAATCAGTAACTATGAGTTGAAGTCTCAGCTGTGGAGAAATACCAGCAACTAAGTCACCATGTCCCCAATGGGCAACAACTGGAAAAGGAAAATCAAACCTTCCCACAACCACATACTCAGGGTTCCACTTTGGATAGTCCTTGGGTGACTTGCCCAGTTCAAGAATTCCAAATCAATTGTCCCAGTCAGCACCCAGTCTCAAGTACGAGAGTTCTAAAGGTCTCCAGCAATTATATAGCCGGGGTTTGCTGGCAGCTCAAGTATAACCTGCTTTGGTGCTCTGTGGAGCCAGAAAGACCCACCCAGCAAATGAATTAGTCCACAAAGTTTGATGCCTCTTTCCCCACATTGCACCTCTGTCCCACCCAGTCACTGCTAACCCCGCAGGGCTGTGACCCAATTCCCTCCAATGAGCAGATGCTCCAGGGGTCTGTGCCTGCCTGAGTCACAGAGAGATCTATGTCTCCTCATAGTGCTGCTGCACTCTGCCATCAGCCAGCAGGGGGACCTGAAGCCTGACAACCTCAGGTGCTAATGGAAGCTGGGGTGGTTCACTCGGTTCCAGCCCAGCCCCTGATTGATGTTGCTGCCACTTATAATCTTGCAGAATTTGTGTTTCTGTCCCAGCTATATTCTCCTACAGGCCAGGCACTGTTAGAGTTCATAGCAACTTCAGCCCTGCCCTGTGCCACTGCCTGGAGGTGGTATCTCTGTCTCCACTGAACTCTGTGTTGCAGCGGGCACAGTTAGAGATCACACTCAGTTCCTTCCTCTCCCTGAGCTTCTGCTGTTGCCCTGCTTGCTTTTGTCTTAACTGTGATCCCTTGGGGGACGGGTGTAGCTTAGGCTCTCTAAAGCAACACTTCTGACTCAGTTCTGCCCTGCAAGTATGCCATCTCTGCAGGCATATATTCTAGTCTTTGTCCCTGCCATGCCCTGATCAGGCAGGTACCACTTCAGGCATACCCTTTGCTCACGGGGTCTGAGTTTCTGTCCCAGATCTGTTCTGCCAGTGGATGACCCTGGAGTAAAGGCTGGATTTTCTCTGGTTGCCAAGAGAGGCAGGGAGTGTCTCTCCAAAGGTGTGAGTCCTATTGTTCCCGCCACTGCCACTGTTGTGCTGTGCCATAGGGCACCACTTCTCTTTCTCTCGTATGGCTCCCTCAGTCCATAGTCCTTTCTTTACACCCATGGCATAGAATCATCACAGACCTGCAACAGCCCACACTTTGTCCACACCTCTCAAGAAAATGCCCAAGAATCTGGACTCCAAGGGGGACAGGCTTCCAGACCTCCAGTTGAGCGTGGAGGGGAGTGTTCAAGTTCAGAGTTGCAGGTATAGAATATATACAGTTTTATGCCTGGCAGGAGAGTGCCATGGCACACTAGTGGGTCCTCTCTGGGGAAGGAGTTGCGGTTTTTAGAGGATATCTCCCGTGGGATAAAATAGGAGGATATCTGAACTCTGTATGCTTGTTGTAGAAAGTATACTGTGAGCCGTTCTCATGGGGGAGGGAAATCTCATCTGCTTGGCAATGGATTTTGTACCTATTGTTTGTTTCCTTGGGGTCACAGCTCACCTCAGCAGGGTTGGTATGTGTTTGTCAACCTTCTCTCTTAGTTTAGCTCCAAACCATCAGCTTACTTGTTTTACTTCTGTCCTTTAACTCTCTTTCTGGATGGGAGCCTCTGTGAAAAGTTGGCTCCAGTCAGCCATCTTGCCTCCCCCCCCAAAAAAATTAGTTTTTGTTTCTCCTTAGATGGGCAGTCTTCTGGAAGATTTAGATTTAAATCCAATCCTTATAATATTCCTGTTGCTACATTAAAATAAGTATCCCTTCATAAAACTAAATGTAAAAGTTAAGAAAAGAAAGCTTTTAGAAGAAAACAGAAGATTCTCCCAAGCCTGAGGAAGGCAGAGAATTCTTAGAGAGCCCTCTTTTAAAAGAGCATAAAAGAAATATTTGATAAACTGGACTTCATCAAAATGTAAAATGTCTATTCATCAAAATACACATTCCATTAGAATATGAAAAGGGGCTGGACATGGTGGGTCCTGCCTATAATCCTAGCAGTTTGAGAGGCCAAGGAAAGAGTATCATTTGAGGCTAACAGTTCAAGATCAGCCTGAGCAACATAGTGCACCTCTTCCTTACAAAAGATGTAAACATCAGCCAGGTATGTACCACGGGCCTGTAATCCCAGCTACGTGGGAGGCTAAGGCAGAAGGATCACCTGAGCCCAGAAGTTTGAGGTTGCAATGAGCCATGATGATGCCATCATATTCTAGCATGGGGAACAGAGGGAGACCTTCTCTAAAACAAACAACAAACAAACCAAAAGGCAAAGCAGAGAGTGTGACAAAATATTTATGATATTTGACAAAGGATTTTTCATAGACTATAAAGAGAACATTTACAACTCAGTAATAAAAACTAAAATGCAATTGTGCGAAAGACATGAGGCACTTTGCAACAGACATCTGAATGGGAATAATCATATGAAAATATGCTTAACATTAGTTCTCAGGGAAATACAAATTAAAACCACAATGAGGTATAATTTTGCCCACATTGAAATAGGTATGATTAAAAGGATCAATACCAGATGTCTGCAAAGACGTGGAACAACTACAATCTTCACACACTGCTGGCAGGAGTGTAAAAATCCCTTTGGAAGATTTCTGGCAGTTTCTTATAAAGTTATAAATTCTACTCTATATCTGGGTAATTCTATCTGTAGTCATTTTCACAAGGAAATGAAAATAAACATCTACAAAAAGACTCTGCAAGAATGCTCACATTTTAGGCATGATAGCCTGAAAGTGGAAACAACCCAACAATAACAAAAGGAATAAACTATAACATCTCACATAACATAATAAGAAAGGATTAAAGGGGAGAAACTGATACATACCAATAACATGGATGAATCTCAAAAACATCATTTGTGCAAAAGAAGTCAGACACATATGATTCTGTTTACAGAGAGTTCAAGACCAGGCAAAATTAAACTATGGAGACAGAAATTCGAACAGCAATAGCCCTGGGTGTGGTGGAGATTGGCTGGAAGGGTAAAGAGACAACTTTCTAGGGTGATGAAAATATTATGCTGATTGCAGTAGTAGTTACACAGGTATATATGTGTACATTTAAGAAAGCTTTTCAAATACTATGCTTAAGATCTATGCTTTTTTACCATATAAGTTTCTGCCCTAAAATGGAATCATCCAAAGATCATTTCTTTAGAAACTTTGCCAAGTAAATGTAGTTATATTTCTAAACCAAATAAAAACTTTGTTTTACATTTCCATTGTTTTTCAAAATTTATAAAACATACAATATATGCATGTCAATATATGTAAAAACTTCCTCCTCACAACTCCCTATGAGAGAGAAAGGGTCAATGATATTCCTATTTAAAGAAGAGGAAAGGATGCCTCACGAAAGTAACTGTTCCTAAACTACATGAACACAAAGCAAGTGTGCATCCATTAAAGGTCAGCACACTGGTTTCTGTACTAGGTGGCCTGAAACTACCAAATCTTGTCTAAATTAATACATTTTCCTGGTAACTCCTTTCTACAAATCTTACTCTCTGCTTTTGGTAACCTTTTCTCTGAGTGGGTTCCCCATGGATTTCTAGGTTCCTTCCACAAAAGGGACCTAATTGACACAAGGTGTTTTAGGGAAACTCCTGCAGACATCAAAAATCCAGGTGTACTACTAGCAGGGCCTGCAACAAATATTTCTCCTTTTTATCTGCTACCAATTCTGGTTACCTAGAAAAAATACCTTCTTACATCCTGTTTTGGGGAGGGAGAGATGAGAATGAATATGAATCAATAAATCATGGTGAGGGCCACAATAGTCTGGACAGATTTAAATCTTCCTAAGATGGACAAAAACATGGATTCAGCTTTCCCCACCCAGGGATCCTTGCCTTCCCCCATACCGTCCTTCCAAATATTGTGGCTGTACTCTAAATTGCTAGTAAAACAACACAAAAGGTTAGGTTTGGGGATCCCACCAATGGAATAGGAATTACCCATTGTCTACATAGCTCTGAAGAGTTGACGTCTGAAACCCAGTACATTCTTTTTTCTTTTTTAGGAAGGAGATAAGTTTAATTATTTTTCCTAAATAAAGCTACTTATTTATTTATTTTTTTCCAAAGTCTCAAAAAATAGACAATTAATATTTATAAATAAAAATAGAAATTTCGAGAAAAAGGATCAAGCCAAATGTTATAGAGAATAGAAAAAGAAGAAATACTTCAATTTAATTTTAATACTTTAATTTAATTTTGACCAAAGTACATTATTTAAACAATAATTTTTAATTGAACTTGTTAGTATGTTGTTTAGGATATTGATTCCTCATTTATAAGTGAAATATGTTTGTAATTTCCCTTTATAATAATATATTTTTTCCAATTTTAATATCAGGTATATCCAAATGAAGTAGAACGAATTTGAAGTATTTGAAACCAGTACATTTTAGTTTTACAAAAACATCCTGTAAGTCTGTATGTTTCCAATCACAAGGGCTTTAAAAAGCAAACAAATCCCCCAAACAACAAAGAAGCCTGTACACAGGGAGGTGTCTCTCAACCTTTCCTCATTTAAGGTAGAATAGCGGAGCCTGGAAGGCAGAGGGGATGTTTGCAAAGTTGCTGGGGACCACCCAGAAGACGCAAGCGAAGGCACCGCTGCTGCCCGCCCCTCCCAGAGGGACTCACTGGCAGCTCCAGCGCCACTCCCTCCTTCTGCAGACGCATTGCCCTCGGGATGCGCCTTCCTAGCTGGCCCTTTTTCCTTGGCTACCTGCTCGGGAGGTAGAGCGCTTTGACAATCCTGGTGGCATGGAGGAGGCACCTGGTTGCCCTGGTAACTGGAGCAGTGGCCCAGGGGCGGCGCTAAGCGAGTTATAGGATGAGATACCAATAGGGTATATGTACTGGGTGCTGTACTTCAGGAGGGGAAGCCCCTCCAAATTATTATAAGAATTTTAAAGTTTGTATGAGAGTGACAGTTTTCCCTCTTCCCTTCTAAGAAAGAGAGACACACCTTTGCTCCCTGGAATATACCAAGTTTCCTTAGGAAGAGAAGAGAAAAGTCCTGGAATGTAAATAAATATCTCCAGGGGAAGATAAGAGAAGCATCTCCTGGTTTACAATTCCTGGGATGTTTTCTTGGTCCAAGACTTTGCCCCTTTGAAATGTAAACATATACCTCCAGGGATATTTCCATAGTTCTTTAATTATCTATTCAGGTATAGTCATAACTTAACTTCAAAATATTTCTCTTTAACTCAGATATCAGTAAAACTTGCTCAGAATGTCCTGTGTAGAAACATTAAAATATTTACTTGCTGCCTTGGGCTTGATGTCAATCTTTTTCCTAGGTCCAGACTGGCTTATTGTTTCCTCTCTTGTCTCTGTATGCCATTCTCTCTGTTTGTCTCTCCATCTTTCTCTCTTTCAGGAAAGGAGGAAGATTTCCGAAGAAACCACAGCAACAAAGACAGACTCAGGTTGGCAGAGCTACAGAGTAGACCCTGGTTTCCAGCCATCCTGGTGAAGTAAGAGATTTCCTTCTTTCCTTCTATTAGCAATTTAGGGAGAGAAGGAATTGAAGTGGGAACGGGGTACTAAAGCAAGTAATCACCTCCCTTTTCCTCCCTGCCTGCAGCAGACCTAAGATAGAGAAGGGTATGGCTCAGTGCTTGTGGCTCAGCAGGCTAAGGCACCAGCCACGTACACCTGACCTGGCAGGTTTGAATCCAGCCCAGGCCCGCCAAACAATGACGACTGAAACCAAAAAAAAAGGCTGGGCTTTGTGGCAAGCACCTGAGGTTCCAGCTACTTGGGAGGTGGAGGCAAGAGACTCGCTTGAGCCCAGGGATTGGAGGTTGCTGTGAGCTGTGATGCCACAGAACTCTATCCAGGATGACAGCTTGAGGCTCTGTCTCAAAAAAAAGGAAAAAAAAAGATAGAGAAAGGTAGGAATGTTGACCCTTAAGATGTGTTTAAAGATTTGATTATGAAAGGGAACTAGTTATTTTCATTACTGACCAAGGACTTACTCTACTTCTGAGAGACAAGAAAAGTCAGGGGTTCTGTCTAAGTTATTGTAATAGACTTAAAGGTTGAGAAAAGAGAATGGAAATGTCTCTCTAAATTCCCTTCCCTTCTTGGGAATGAAAACCTGCATTTCCTGCCCAGGGTCAGTGATTAAAGGGACATGCAAAGAATCTTTGCTGTTTATTTTCAGTATCTTAAAACATCAGGCTTGGCAGAATTATCTGGACAAATATCACCAGATCATCTTCACTGGAGGTAGGTCTACCAACCTATAGTTAGCAAACCACCAACTATAGTGAAACAACATGGCTTGGAGTTATGGAATGTGACACAGGTCACAAGGAATCAAACTCAACTGTCCTAAACCACCTCCTCCCCTTAGAAAGGCTATATTTATGTTTAAAGGAAGGATAGTGGTCTTTTGAGATGCTAGTCTGATACCCTCCTCATTTGCCAGCAAATTACTAAACTTCTCTTTTCTTTTCCTCCAACTATTCTCATTGATACAGCCTTGGGGACAAGTACCAAACTTTCAGTCACATGATTATTCCTGTGCAATTCGAAGATCTGGATGTGAAGATACAAAGTTTATGTTTTGAGTCCTTCTCAGCCAAGCTGTACGTACTATTTAAACCTCGCACAGAATATACTTTGTCTTCTTTTTCTTTTCCTCAGAGGAGACTAAGAGACATCAGAAGAGGAAAATCCTGAAACACAGACAAACCTGTTTCACCTCATTCTGCCCGTCTCCAAACTTGGATGCTAACAAACAGAACTTTCAGAGTATCTTCTAATAGCTGGGTGCAGTGGCTCATGCCTGTAATCCTAGCACTCTGGGAGGCTGCAAGATGGCAAGTCATTCAGAAGCAATTTTCACTTGTTATTTCTTTTTTTTTTAAATTGCCGATTACTATGAGTATACATACAATTAGGTCACCTTGATTGTGTTTGTTAAGGAAATTCCAAGTTGTAGTTGAGCCCTTATCCAGGAGGAGTGCCACATACTCCTGCATTTGAGTGCAGGTGTTAAATATATAATGAATCGATGATGGTCACTTTCAAATTTTTCATATAATTGTATAAGTGGGGGCGGAGCCAAGATGGCAGTCTGTAGCCAGCTTTCCACAGAGGCTCCCATCCAGAAAGAGAGTTAAAGGACAGAAATTTAGCAAGAAAGCTGATGGTTCAGATATGAACCAAAAGAGAAGGTCGAAGAACACACATCAACCCTGCCGAGGCAATCTGCAACCCCAAGGATACAAATAAAAGGTATAGAATCCATGGCCAAGCGGATGGGAGTCCCCTCCCCCGTGAGAATGGCTTGCAGTATCCTCCATACAAACAAGCAAGCAGAGTTTGAATGTCCTCCATTTTACCCCACAGGAGAGACCTTCTAAAAACCAGACCTCCTTCCCCTACTACGGTGCCATGGCATTCTCCTGCCAGGCATAAAACTATATATACTCTTTACCTGCAATTTTGAACTCCTGGCACTCCCCTCCACTTTCACCCCCAGGCCTGGAAGCCTGTCCCCCATGGAGTCCAGATTCTTGGGCATTTTCTTGAGGGGTGTAGACGGAGCATGGACTGCTGCTGATCTGTGCTGACTTTCCAGCTCGGGAGTAAGGAGAAGATAATTGGCTGAGAGAGACGTGGTACCCTGAGGCACCAGCAGTGGTGGAGTGGTGAGGGTGGGGCTCACACCCCTGGGGATGTTTTGAAGGAACATTCCCAGTCTCTTTGGGCAATGTGGGGAGGCTGGACAGCTTCTCTGGTGGTGGCCGCTGGTGGAACAGATATGGGACAGAGTGCAGGCTCCCGGAGTAAAGGGTATGCCTGAGGTGGAACCGGCCTGGGTGGAGCATGGAGATTAGAATACACACGCAGAGACAGCAGACACCCAGGGCGGGGATGACCTAGAGGACTGCTTTACTGAGCTTCAGATGCACCCGGCTCTCAGGGAATCTAAGCTGAGACAAAGGGGGGAAATAGCCAGGACAGAAACAAATTCTGCGAAGTTGTTCTGTTCTGTCAACAATAACAATCAGGGACAGGGCTGGAACTGAGTGAATCGCCCCAGCCCCTAAAAAGCACCCGAGGTTGTCAGGCCTCACCTCCCCCTGACGAATAGTGAAAGAGAGAGGCAGAGACTGGCAGCCTGGCTCAGACATCCCTGTGACTCAGGCAGGCGCAAACCCCTGGAGCATCTGCTCATTGGAGGGAACTAGATCACAGCCCTGCAGGGTTACCAGTGACAGAGGTGCAAGCTGGGGAAGGAGGCATCAACCTTCCCAGACTAATTTATTTGATGGGGGGGGGGTCCTTCTAATCTCACGGAGCACCAGAATGAGTTATACTAGAGTTGCCAGCAGACCCCTGCTATCTAGTTGCTGGAGACCTTTTGAACTATCCCACCTGAGGCCACTGCTGACTGGGACAATTGATTAGGACCTCTTCAACTGGGCCAATCACCTGAGGACTATCCAAAGTGGTACCCTGGGTGTGTGGTAGTAGGAAGGTTTGATTTTCCTTTTCCAATTGTTGCCTGTGGGAGGTGGGGTGACTTAACTGCTGGTATTTCTCTATAGCTCAGACTTCAACCCAGAGTAACTGATTCTCTATGGTAAGAGAACTTATCCCCACTTAACCCCATCACACGAAGACGGTCCCCAGTTTCTCAGACAGTAGCACTGTACAGGTCCTTGGCAAAACTATAGGGGAACAGGTACAGACATCAGTCCCAGCTTTCATGCAAAGGACTGGCCAATCACTACTCCTAGAACCACCAACCCAACTTATCCTTATCTGCTCTTCTTGCCAAATGGTGCAAAATAATCATGGGGCGGAATCAGTGAAAAGGCTCCGGCAACATGAACAACCAGAGAAGACCAACCTCCCCAAGGAACAATTCGGTGGACACAACTGAAGGTCCTATGCATTCACAGATGGCTGAGATGTCAGAAACTGAATTCAGAATTTGGATTGCAAATATGATCAATAAAATAGAGGAAAAGTTGGATATAGAAATTCAGGGAGAATTTCAAAAATTGTCTCAAGAAGTCAAGGAATTCAAAGACAAAAATAACCAAATATTTTGACACATTGACACAAGAATTTGCAGCCCTCAAAGATCTGAGAAATACAGTAGAATCCCTCAGTAACAGAATGGAGCAAGCCGAAGAAAGGATTTCTGATATTGAAGACAAAGCTTTCAAATGCTTACAAAGATCCAAAGAGGAAGAGAAATGGAGGGCAAAAACGGATCATTCTCTCAGAGAGCTCTGGGATAATTCAAAGAAAACCAATATTTGCCTTATAGGGGAACCTGAAAGCGATGAAGTGGCCTCACAAGGCACAGAGGCGCTTCTTTGTGAGATCCTGAAAGAGAACTTTCCAGACATGCCAAGAGATTCTGAGATTCAGATAGCAGACAGTTTCAGAACCCCAGCATGACTCAACCCAAATAAGGCATCCCCCAGGCACATCATAATTAACTTCAATAAAGTTAATATGAAGGAGAAAATTCTGAAAGTAGCCAGACAGAAGAAAACCATAACCTACAAGGGGAAGAATATTAGAATAACTGCAGATCTCTCGGCTCAAACCTTTCAAGCTAAAAGAGGATGGTCATTGACTTTTAATCTCCTAAAACAAAATAACGTTCAACCCAGGATCCTGTATCCAGCTAAATTATGATGGCGAAATTAAATACTTTAATGACATCCACATGTTGAAGAAATTTGCCATAACTAAACCAACTCTCCAGGATATTCTCAGACTTATCCTCCATAATGACCAGCATAATCGTCCACCACAAAAGTAAACTCACTCAGAATTCGATCAAATTCCAATCTCCACAGTGGTGAAAAGATTAACAATGTCCACTGTACATTCAGAATACCTAATAATATTCTCAATTAATGTGAATGGTTTGCTTTTTTGATTTCTTTTTAGATAGTTTGATACTAGCATGCAGAAGTTATGCTACTTTTATATCCTGCACCTTTACTGCATTTGTCTAATACCACTGCATTTGTCTAATATCACTTATTGTTTGTTTGAGTCTATAGCATTTTCTTTTTATTTTCTTTCTTTCTTTCTTTCTTTCTTTTTTTTGAGATAGAGTCTCACTTTGTCACCCTTGTTACAGTGCCGTGGTGTCCCAGCTCACAGTAATGTCCAACTCTTGGGCTGAAGCGATTCTCTTGCTTCAGCCTCCTGAGTAGCTAGAACCACAGGCACCAACCACAAATCCCAGCTATTTTTTTGTTGCAGTTTGGCTGAGGGCAGGTCTGAACCCACCACCCTTGGTATATGGGGCCAGCACTCTACACACTAAGCACAGGTGCCACCCTTGTTTTGTGTGTTTGAGTATATGAGGTATTTTTTGTTGTTGTTGTTGTTAGCTGGCTGGGGCTGGGTTTGAATCCACCACCCTTGGTGTATGTGGCCAGCACCCTGCAGACTGAGCTAAGGGTGCCGCCTGAGTGTATAGGGTTTTCTGCATATATGATCATGTCCACTGTAATAGGGGACAGTTTTATTTCCCCTTTTTCAGTTTAGATGCTTTTAATTTCTGTCTCTTACCTAACTACTTTGGGAAGCATTTCTAGTATTATGTTGAATAAAATATTAGAAAGTGATCATACTTGTCTTTTAGCTTTATCCAACTTAGTGTGATGCTAGTGGATTTGCCCTATGTGCCTTTTATTGTGTTGAAGTCCATGCCTCTTCTAATTTTTTGAGAGTTTTATCAAGAAGTTTTGATAATTTTTTTCAGATGCACTTCCTTTTTTTTTTTGAGACTGAGTCTCACGTTGTCTCTTGATACAGTGCCCTGGCGTTATAGGTCATAGAAACGTCAAACTCATGGGCTCAAGCAATTCTCTTGCCTAAGCCTCCTAAGTAGCTGGGACTACAGGTGCCTGCTGCAACACCTGCCTATTTTTAGAGATGAGGTCTCGCTCAGGCTCAAGCTGGTCTCAAACTGTGAACTCAGGCAATCCACCCTCCTTGGCTTCCCAAGTGCTGGGGTTATAGGTGTGAGCCACTGTGCCTGGTCCCAGATGCACTCTCTTACTCTGTTGGAATGAATATGTGGGATTTTTGCCCCTGATTCTGTGAGTGGAATGTATCATTTTTATTGATTTACATATTTGCATGTCTGGTATGACTGCTACTTGCTCATGTGAAATGATCTCTTTAACCTGCTATGGAGGTTGACTTGGTAGTGCTGTGTTAAGATTTTTGCATATACCTTCAGCACAGAAATTGGCTTGTAGTCTTCTTTTGTTGTTGTCTCCTTGTTTTGGTTTTGGTTTTTTGGCCTCAAACAATCAGTTTGGAAAAATTTTCTTCTCTTTAGATTTTAAAAATAGTTTGAGAAGAATCAGTTAGTACTTGTTTTTGTAGTTCTTCATTTGTAGAATCCAGCAGCGAAGTCATCGGATCTTTTAGATTTAGGGTAGTGCCCAAATTCATTTCCATTGGATATTTTTGCGATATATTGGGATTGTTGGATCATGTGGTAGTTCTATTATTTTTTTCGGGAACTTCCATAACATTTTTCATGATGGCTTTAGTACTTTGCAATGCCAATTACAAAAACTGACAATGTTTTGCATTTTAGATTTTACAGAAGCTACAGACTAAAGAGGCTGCTCTGCAGAAATCTTACAAGCTTAACCAACTGGGAGCATGCAGGGAATATGGAAAGAAGGTGAGGAGGAAAATGTGTGGGGAGCAGGGTGAGGGCAGGTGTGTTTGTCAGATCAGATTGCTGTGGTCTGCTTGGTCCACTGCCCTGTGTGTGAGATGGTGTATTTCTTGTCTCACAGTGGAGTGCGTGCTGGTGTTCATTCATGATCCCAGTCTTGCTTTGACAGCAGCATGTCATCAGGAGTAGTGTGCAGGTTGCAGAGGAGTCATTTCCTTTTCTAGGCTCTAGTTTCACACTCATCCAGTGAGGAGCTGGACCAAGATAAGAGGGTTCCACCTATGACCTCACAGCAAAATCAGCAGGGACAATCTTTTCCAACACATGTCTAAGCTTCAGAATCTCTGAAATTCTCTGTGTGTTTTCTGTCCTTCTCTAAGAAAGCCTCCCTGTCTGTGCTGGTATGCATCCTGGTTTGGGGATCACTGGCCTTCTCTGTAATTGTGCTGTCTCTGAAAAAATTATACTAATGATTGTCCCCCAGGGTGAAAGAAAACAAGTGGGGCCTGTGTGTTCAAATGAGGAATGTCTGAGTTCTAATGTGAAACCAGATCACACATACTATAGCACTTTTCTTGGCTTTCCTTTTATATTTTACAGTCACCCAAGAAGATGATGGGATTAAAGTGAAGATCATGTGAGGAAATGAAAGTGAGGAGGGATTGGCTGGTGTGTTGAGGCTTTGTCAACATTCTACATGTGAAGGCTCCTGATCTGGGCTGCAGAACTTTTGTTCACAATTGGGATCATTTCACTGACAGATCCTTAGTGGAGCAAGAATATACTATAGTGTCCTGTCCCCTGCAAGAAGGCTTCTGGAGACATTATTTCACTGAACTGGATGTGGTGGCTGAGATTGTCTAAAGAGACCAGCAGTTACTTTCACCTAACCTAATTTGTAAAAAGTAAAACCTCAGTCAGACCTATTATCTGCTCACTGTTACTAATTTGAAGATACTTTCTGATGGTGATTCTCAACTGGGCTGAATTTGCCCCACCCATACCCCAGTGTTTCTGTTATAAATTGAAGTGCATTCTGGTTGGGTGCATAAATATTAGGGCTCTGTTTGCTCTTCTCTGCACAATTTGATATGATATAACTAAGAGTTGGTCTTTGGATTTCGGATACCCTGAAAATTTTTACAATAAATAGACTTTTAGTACTAAGAGAATTTGCACTCGTGCATGCCTTTTAAGCTTTTTAAAGTTTACAGTGCAAATTCCATTCTCATTCCTTAACTATGTGTGTTTTAATTTTGGTGGCTTCATACTCCAAACAATAATTTAAAGGGTAACTTTGTAGCATAGTTGTCCCTCTGTATCTGTGAGTTCTTCATCTGTGGATTCAACCAATCTGAAATCAAAAGTATTTGGGTAAATATACTGAATATGTACAGATTTTTTTCTTATTATGTCAACTATTCACATAGTGTTTACATTGTATTTGGTATTGTAAATGATCTAGAGATTAAAGACTAAGGGTGGATATGTGTAGGTTACATGCAAATATTTCACCATTTTATATAAGGAACTTGAGTATCTTTGAATTGTGGTATCTGTGGAAAGTCCTGGAACCAATTCTCTGTAGACACCTATGGAAAACTGTAATTGTTTTAACTGTTTTAGCTGTTTTTGTTTAGACAAAAATTGTAGGAATCCTTCTTTCAGAGTTTCTGATCCAGTAGGTCTTGGGAGGAGCCTGAAATTTGCATTTCTCATGCTTTCTCAGATGACGCTGATGCTACTTTTTGAGGGACCACACTTTGGAGACCACTACCCAGTGGAAATCTGATATTCCTGTAAAGCACTGCTTTGTCCCCTTGGAGGACCCACATATGCACAGTGACCACATATACTCCCCAAAGCCTCAGAGCCTAAAGGCATATGCAGATGGAGTTTCCCTCCCAGAGCATCTGGGAAGCACTGTTGGTATTTTGAGGGCAGTTCCTATTAGGCTTTCATTCAATCATTGAAGACTGATTTGTTGAGAGTCTTCTTTTGCCAGGGTCTATGACAGATGGTTGATATGCAATAGTGTGCATAGGCCAAGGTTGCTGACTTTCTATACACTGCAGTGTTTATAGGAAGTTATGTCTATTTTAATCAATGTGTGAGCTCATAGATCTGGAAATCAGGTTTAGTCTCAGTTGGTCAAAATTTAGCTTTTTGACCTTGAACTTGCCTATATCTCAGATTCCTTCTCTCTAAACAGGGATTAATATCACATTGAATAACTCAACTATTTCTGGAAGGGGCACTACGTTAAAAGGAGGAGCAAGAAAAACTTCATCTCTTTCTGTTGCTATCTAGGTGTAATGGCATGAAGTGAAATGGCCACTGTTCATAAAATGCATTAATAATTTGTATGGTATTGAGATTGGTTGCTTAGAATCTTGTTTAATAGAAATCACTTCTTCTGCTCCAGACTTAATATAGCAAAAGCTACCTGAAATAAATGCCACATATCACACTCATCGGGCAATCACACTGAAATCTTCTGTATTACTCTGTGACATGTCCACTTTCTGTTTCCTTGATGAAGATTGACTCTACTTTTTGGCAGTTATGTCATCTCTGACTTCACATATGCTGAGATAATTCAGAACCCTTTATCCAGATAGAGGCAGAAAAGCTAGCTATCTAGGTGACATTTGACAATTACAAAGGCTTCCTTTTATCTTGCTGAAATCTAATAGGAAATATTAGCTATTTCTCTCATTTGAAATGGTTGTATTGTTCTCCTAAGTAGATAGAACATTGACTTTGGAGCTATACAGATCTGTGTTTGAATCCTGACTAAGTTAAGTTTGGAGATGTCAGATGGGTTATTTCAACTCTCTGAATCACAGTTTCGTCATCTATAAAAGGAAACTAAGATTTAGCTCATAGGACGTTATGACAACTGAATGTAAGAACTTATATAAAGCAGGTAGCAACATATGTGACACTTGGTAGGTGCTAAATTTTATTTTAAAAATACTGTAACTAGAAAACTATTTCAACAAGATTATAAATAATCACTTTGGACCTAGAAAGGGCAGGAATATTCAGACATAGGTGGCTATGAACTGACTATTCTCGGCTACTGCAGCCATGCATGGATAGCCTGAGGGTGAAACAGAACAAAGGCATGAGGAGGTACCATTATTTTTCCCCAGAAAATAGAGCCCAAGAAAACACCTTGGCTTCCTTGGGAAGTAAGAACTAGTGAGTGTGAAGAATAAGATAGAGAGGAGAGAAAGACCAATAGTGACGTGTATTTCAAGGTTGCCACTGTGAATGTTGGGAGCCAATTGTCCAGGACCTTCTAAGAAGCACAAGGAATCTTTTCCACCACAGATTAGCTGAGAAAGGCAAAATCATGGGATCAAGATTATCTTGGGGGCTTTTACTCATACCTCTGGGCTGAATTTAAACATGGATTGAAGGAGTTCTTGTAGCCTTGGATAGAAAGTAGAAAGACCCTCCAAGCCTCCTTGATGGTAGAACATTGCCTTCCGCAAGAGTTGATGAGTCTGGCTAATGGACTCTGACTTGGAGGAAGCAGAGGCTTCTTCTGATGAAACTAGAGTTATTTTGCTCAAAAGTATACAAGGCCAGCACTATTATAGCCTCATCTGGCTAGAAGAGATCCATCTTATCTTTCCAAAATTCTAAGTCATTAATCTCTATGGTCATTTCAGTGAGTATTGGCTGGTTTTAAGAATAAACTAAAGGAAAAGTTTATACTTGATTTCACACCTTCTAAAATATAGCATATACCCCAAGCATAATGTCCATGACCATGCTGATAGACTTCTGCCAGACAAGTGTTATACATAACGTGCTCCTTACACTACCTACCAGGAGAATTACCACTAAGACCCATGGCATTAGAATGTCTTAGGATGAGTTTTTTTGTTTGTTTGTTTGTTTGTTTGTTTGTTTTTAATAAACTGTGTTCTGAAAGTCTGAGAATTACTATGCTATATGCTTTGTAGCTTTAGCTTCTCCTATTTCTTGTACATTAACTGCCTTAAAATTTTCTTTTTAATTCCATTCCAATAAGAATTCTTTCTAATTCTCAGCAGAATAGAGATTTATGTGTTCTTTTTTCTGCCTCATGGCGAGGACATGGGAAATATCATCCATAGGACTATTTGTTTTGGTTATATTATGTGCAATGTGCATATGAGAGATTTCTTTACTGCTGTTTCTACATGATTGAACATAAAAGTGGTTACTGCAGCCCACATACCTTAGAATCATCCTATATCCCAGGTGAAAGAAGGAGAGTCAGGTTGACCATATCATTACAGGAAGTGGAGGCTCATAGCACTCAGGTGTTTTATTTTACTTCAGATACCAAATGGTGTAGCTGACATTAGAGCCTTGAGCAATACTCTAATATTGTTAAGAAAACAGCTGCCTGAAAAACAGGCATGGTAAATGGCTCAGAGATTTGTTGTGGCCTTTAAAGGAGATAACACCCATATATGTTTTTCAGAATGTTCTTTTCTCAGACAGACTATAGTTTTCCTTTCAGACACTTCATAAAAGTACTTAATCTTATTGAACATATGGACAGTGATATCTAGACACAACGAACTGATTTAAGAATAAAGAGAACATTTAAGCTCATGATTTTCTTTCTTGTCAGTTGGTTTCATTGGCTGGTTTTATGTAGGGTTTCAAAAAAATCTATTCTCTTTGACTAGAAATATACCATTTAATGCAGAATGGGCAAATGTATAGACTGTGACTTCCAAATTCTTTTTCATTAAATGTCCTGAGAATGTCCTTTTATCATTTTGGTTTCTCAGGACTCAATTTGCTAATCAGATTAGAGTGAAAACTTGGTTAAACAATGGTTCATGGCAGATTTTATGGTTTTATGCTATGATATAGTTTGACTGTATTATCTTAAGGCTGCATTGTATAGCTCCTTAAATTCTATGCCTTTAATATGTCTCTCTCCAAAAGGGCATCTCTACATTGGTAACAGGAGAACTTAATGATTTTAGACCATTATATTTTATAGCCATTACCTGTAACAGATTGGACAGTGAAAGTTTGGAATTTATTATGTAATAAATGGGTAATCGTATATTTGGGTAGTAGAACTGATTAGGTAAGTGAGATGGAAGCTATTGGAGCTGAAATTCTTTGAGGCTGGTTGAGTGCAATCTCAGTCACATCATTTCGTAACGAGCTTTAATGTTAACCCTTCACTTACATGGGGGACACTCTCACTCAAGTTTTCACAATGGCTCACAAACCAACCTGGAATTTAAAACTAAAATTAAAAATATTATATACACATATACACTCATATGTGTCCACACATATACAGACATATACATGTCTCTGTGGATGTAAGGGCAGGAAACTGCTTCTTTTTGAGTTCATATACCTGATAGCTATTATTTTTCTATATGTCCGTTCACTGTTGGACAATGAGAAATTATTACTTGTTTCTGCCTTAGTTACCTCATTTGTAAAATAAAGATAATAACTGTTGCTGTAAAATAAAGATAATAATAATTATTGCTTTATTATTTATTCAGTATTATTGGCCTCTGGATAAGAAAAACATAATAGTCACCTCCTATTGGGTTTGTGTGTATATATGTACATGTGAATGATTATGTGTATATATTCTGCCTGACAGCACACTGTTACAGGGTCTGCATAGAATATTCGACGTGATTGGGTTTCATTTTATATACAATGCAAACAGAGTTATCCATTTATTTTACTAGTCCACAGAAAAACTAATTCTAAGGGATATTACTACATAGAAGCATACTGAAAACAATTATAATATCATTAATAATAAAATTATAGCTTATAGCTGATAAAATATATAGTGTTTAATAAGAGTGGAGCCCTCTAAATACTTTCTATACACGTTGATTTACTCTTCATAAACCCATTATGAAATGTCTCCTATTATAATCTTTATTCTATAAATGAGGAAAGTGAGACAGGAAAAAGGAATTGCTCCCAATCTGACAGTGGGGTAGAAGCAGAAAAATTATAATAATCTGGTACATTAACTCAAAAAGCCATGATGTAAAGTCATTTATATAGCTTACACAGTAGAAACAACTGCAAAAAGAGAAATTTTGGAATTTAAGAAAGTCATCTGGAAATTACTTTTTCAAATACAGGGTTTATAAAGTCAAGTCAAATTTCTGCTTTGCTTTTTGGCCTACAGTTTTACATCAGAGTCCTGTTGCTCTGCATTAAACATGCTTACACCCATCTGGATGTTTTTCTGTTAATAATACTGTGATGATAACTCATCTATTCATTGAGGTTGTTATTCATTTTCCTTTAAGGTGATGAATAGGAATTGCATATTTTGATATTCAACCTGCTCTATGCCACGTACACACTTGACCATGAGAAGAGACTAAAGGATATGCAAAGATACTTTTTATTTTAGAATATGAAGTATAAGTTTATTTTATATTAGAGAGAGGGGAAATAGTAGGGGGGAATACATGAGAAAGAGAGAGAAGGAAGAGAGCAAAGGAGCAGGGAGTAAGAGAGGGAAAGATGGGGGGGAGGGAGACAGAAAAAGAGCAAGAGAACCAAACGGCATCCCAAGGAAAGGAAGGACGCCAGCCCAAAGAAGCTTTTAAAAGCAAGGGCCATTTATACTTCTGAAATGACTTGTAGGCACTAACGCTTTTCATACTTTATGATAGTAATTTGACCCCAGTAAAAATGAAGTTTTGAGTGCATCAAAATTAAAGATTTTTGTTTAACAAAGACAAAAACAGAGAAATACCTGGAAGAGCAATAGGAAGAAGAAATTTGCAATATCAAAATAAAGTATCAGATGTATAGATATCTAGAACATGTAAGAAATGTTTTAGTGATAAGTTATTTGGGAGAAGAGAATACCTAGAAAATGAATAGTAATTCAAAGGGATGGAAAACAAGTAAGCATTGAAGAAATACAAAGGTATTTGGTAGTGCCTGTGTCTCAAGGAGTAGGGCACCGGCCCCTAATACCAGAGGTGGCGGGTTCAAACCCGACCCTGGCCAAAAATACTGCAACAACAACAACAAAAAAAAAATAAAAAATAAAGAAATACAAAGTTATTTGTGTTGGCCAATACTAAGTCAATCTTTTTTTTTGCCAGATTAGTTACATTCTCCCAAAGGAGGTCTGTATTATAACATGTGATGTTGGTTAGGAAGTCATGACACTTAGGATCACCAGAGTAGTGTAAGAATTAAATATAGCAGTCTTAGCTTAGTCTTTTGGAAGATTTTTACTCTACGAAGTCTGTAAAGTTCATAAGATGCACCAAAAATCATTGCTACGATACAGTACATACACTCAAATACGCCTTCGTGGGATTGGGGCTTGGAAGACAAGGAAATAAAGAGAATTATTTAATAAAAGAAAAGCAAATGATCATTATCTAAATCAATTATGGGATGAGAATGATTTTCTCAATTCCAAGTACTATATTTGGATTTTCCACAGAAGAACAAACAAAATTCTCCACACTGCACTGTTCTCTTCCTTCATGCAAAATATGTGAATAGACTGGGAGAGAGGGTAGATGAAATTGAAGAGTTTGGGAAAAGAAAGGAATTCTGAGATCTATTAAAGTCTTGCCCAATGATCTGTGGCGTGTATCTCATGAGCTTTACTGACTTCATAAAGAGTAAAAATCTTCCGAAAGATTACTTTATTTAATTCTTACATTACTTTGGTTATCCTAAGTGTTGGGACTTTAGTTAACCAACATCACATGTTATAACACAGGGATCCTTTTAGAGAATAAATCTAATCTGGGAAAAAAAGTTGACTTAGTATTAACCATCAAACAAATTAGAGGTTAAATTGTAGCACTGTGTACCAGATATGACCAGCTAGGTTTTTATTAGATTTAATATTTATTGATCATAGCATTTGCAGTTCTAATTAGGAAATGAGTGAATTTAGTAAGTAATTTAAGTTTAATAAGCATATCTCATAAAGAGATTAAATTATGTTTCTGAAGCACTTAGAGCTAATATATGTCATATTAGTATATTAAAATCTTAAAATTATAATAGCTTAGAAATGATTATTAAAAATTGAAGGCATTTTTAATTTCATAAATCTAAATCTCATTTATTTATGATTGAAAACAATGGAAGGGAAAAATATACATTGAGTTGAAAACTTTATATTTTTGGTAATAGTGAAAAGACTCCACATGAGGAAGGTGTACATAAGTAAATGTTTTGAATACAGCTGAAAGAAAGCTAAGATTTAATATTCTTAAAAAAATTTATAGGCTTGGTGCCCGTAGCTAAGTGGTTAGAGCACCAACCACATACACCAAGGCAGGCTGGTTCCAACCGGGCCCAGGCCTGCTAAACAACAATGATGACTGCAACAAAAAAATAGCTGGACATTGTGGTGGGCACCTGTGGTCCCAGGTACTTGGGAGGCTGAGGCAAGAGAATCACATAAGCCTAAGAGTTAGAGGTTGCTGTGAGCTGTGACATCCCCGTACTCTACATAGTAAGACTCTGCCGCCCCCCCCCCCCCGAAAGTTTATAAACTCTCTACAATATCTAAGACTGGCTGTGTAAGAATAGTTATGAGATGATAGATAGAAACTTTAGTTAATAAAAAACTGATTAAGTGTGACAATGAGAATACAATTGAAAACTGGGTACATGAAAGTTTCTGGAACAATTGAATATTATCAATAAAAACGTGGAGTATTGGTTGTACCTTAAGACAAAATAAATACTATATGCTATGACTAATATTAACCTATATTATAAGATGACTGATGGTCTGTATATTATTGTGCAAAAGTGCAATCATCTGATTTCTGTGCTGTTAGATTATCTTCTTTACTAGACTGTCAAGATTCTTTAAAGCTCTGTATTTTACTTTATTAAATAAGGAGGCTGAGACAAAAGAATCACATAAGCCCAAGACTTAGAGGTTGCTGTGAGCTGTGACATCCTGGTTGGTACTCTACATAAGACTCTGCCCCCGCTGCCCCCCTCCAGAAAGTTTATAAACTCTCTACAATATCTAAGACTGGCTGCTCTTTTATTAAATAAAAGAATGAATATAGGAGTAAATGATAGGTGAAAAGATGAAACAATAAATAAAAAGAATTGGAGTTAAACTGAAGATAGAATAACTAGTATATAGACATTTATATAAAACAAAAATTGAAGATTTTAGTCTGCATTGGTATTTGGAAATATTCCCCAATTAAAAATTTAGTTATCAATACATAATAAAGTTCAGAATCTTACTGAAAATCTGGAACTTATGCTTGATCTTAGCCAAAAGGCTGAAAAGTGATGAAAATCTAGAACTTAGAATAAACATACTTCCTTTAAGAAAAGTACTGTATAAAGGGGGAAAAAAGGCTATAAAATGAAGAGCTTTGCAGTACCATTCTTGTAATTTGTAGTTACTACCAGAAATAAGTTGTATGAGGTGAGGGTAAGTGTCATAAAGGGCTGGAGCTAATTTCCTAAAAATAGTGGAACTGGAAGCATTGATGACATCTATAAAAATGTTTTATTTTTGGCCAGTTTACAAAGATCAAGGCACAGGAAGAATTTGGCTATGCTACACTATTTTGACCAAATATTAAATGTGAGACCTAGTCTCTTACCATCAATATAACGCAGTGAAGAATATCAATTTGGTTTAATTTGCTCCTTCTGATTGGTTATTAAGAAAACATGCTGTTGATAAAATGCATATGATATTCAATTTGTATTTCAGATAATATGTTATGATAAAGCATTCCATATTTAATCTTGCACTCTGGATATACATACATCTAAAAGGATGCCCAGAGTCAAGATTTTTTTTAAAGCATTTCTCTGTGATCTGCAACATAGCAAGTAGTGATTAGCTTTGCTTCTAGATCGCCATCCTTTTTCTTCTTTCACCAAGTGTTTAAAATTTCTTGCAAAGTGTATATAACAAAGGATGAAATAAAATTTTAGGTGAAAGAGAAATAGAGATGGAAGAGCAATAAAACTAGATGAATGCAAACTACATTTCTACACCTGCTACAGTCATCTCAAAATGACTCCATGTTTAATTGTTGCAACAACAAAAAATACATCAGATTTTTGGTCATTGAATTGAAAAACCTTTCAAAATCTTCACTTGCACAACTTCTCTTGCTATCAAGACATGATAAAGCCCTCTAAAGAGGACATTATAGTTAATGATATTTCTAAATCTAACGTGCATGCATGTGTGTATTTATGTAAAAGTCTATAATGAAAATTCAGTTGGAGGAGCATTACAAGCTAAATAGGTACAAATAGCTACTCTGGTCTCTGATAATGACACTTAATTCAAGAAAATAATTTAGACCATCTTAAGAAATTTTCTTACTCCACCTATGCATATCACCATAAGATTTCCACTTTTTAGATGCAGGGATTCTTGTGAACCAACTTAAATTATGTGCAATATATTACATGTACCTTTGTTCATTTTTCTACCTATTCTGAAAGTGAACTATGACCCACAAAATTTTGAGAACAATTATCCACCATATGTTTATTGAATCAATGATTTCAAGTCTGAATTGGTATGTACTACGTAATGCCCTTAGATGATATTATATTTTTAGTAATATTGTGAGTATTTAAATATTGTTAGTGTTTAAGAGATTTGCTATTGGTATCAATGATGTCAGAAATCAGGGTTACTGTAATTTATGTGATTTTTCCCTAGAATTTTCCCTTACACTGTTTAGTATATATCTGGAGAGTCTTAACTAGCAAAGAGATAGATTTAGTACAATAAAGGGCACAGACAAGTCATTTATGAAGTAAGACTTAGAGAATGGCTTTACTTCTCCTTATACATGTATTCATAATGTTTTAATTAATGGAACCCAGCAACTCTCTGTTTTGTATGTTATCCACATCTCTGTTAATATAAATCAGAAAAACCATAGGTTATAAATTATTTTACCTCAATTCAGAGTTTATTCTTATTACCTTGAGGATTTTGGGATCTTAATCCATTTACAAACTGTTGTGGGCTGGTGAAGGTGAAGGGTGAAGACAACTGCTTTTCACTGACAATGTAACTGCCTCCAGTGAGGCAGACTCAGGTATCCAGGAAAGTAGACTTTCTGTCACCAGAGAGGGGAGGAGGCACTTTACCTGCTCTGAACTCTGCACAATTTGTGTGTTAAAATCGTCAGATTCAGCTCGGAGCCTGTAGCTCAAGCAGCTAAGGCGCCAGCCACATACACCAGAGTTGGAGGGTTCAAATCCATCCCGGACCTGCCAAACAACAATGATAACTGCAACCAAAAAATAGCCGGGCCATTGTGGCCGGCACCTGTAGTCCCAGCTATTTGGGAGGCTGAGGCAAGAGAATTGCTTAATCCCAGGAGTTGGAGGTTGCTGTGAGCTGTAATGCCACAACACTCTACCCAGGGTGACAGCTTGAGGCTCTGTCTCAAAAAAAAAAAAAAATCCTCAGATTCATTATAATTCATTCAAATGCTCCATTCTACTTTTTAGGGTCTGCAGAACACATAAGATTCTTTTAGCATAAGCACGGGAGCATTCTTATTTTCTATCGTTACTTAAGCTAAAGATGTAAAACTGTGAGCTTACCTTTTTTCTTTTTATTTAAATTAAAAATCTCCAACGCCATCAGTATATTCAGCTTAGGCCATGTTACCTGTGTTCCTTAATCTCATCATAACAGTCCCTCACAGCAGCCAGCTGATCTGCTGAAGATTGCCTGAAATGAGCATTTTAATCTAGGAAATTACAGAATAATAATTTATGTAATGATTTTGGCACACATATTTGGACTAATGATGTTCCATTTTCCACTAACGATATTCTATTTTCCATCTTTCAAAGCCAACCGAGTCAGATCAACCAATTTCGGATTCTCATTTGACAGTCAGTTTCCTGCTAATGACCAGATACTGTTTTTCACAATGTTCTAGACATTATCAGTAGAAAGGGGCTTAATTCAGAGAAGTAGGTGGTCAAGTATCATTCAACGTGTTTTGAGTATGAAAGTTAAAAGACAACTTTTGAGTTAAAGACCAAATCATTTTTATTATAATCCAGAAGTTAGGAAGCTCCTGCCCCTGTGTTGTGTGTCTCCCAAACTGCCTTTCATTCATGCTCCTGGTGACGAGGCACTGTGTCCTGGAGCTTACCCCTGCAGCACTCCTGTCTTTCACAAGCTGTTTATCAGCTGCCGCAGCCAAAGAAAAATGATCCTTATTCCATTTCTGTCCAATCTTCTATGACTGCATCTCAATGTTAGAAATTAAATTGCATCCAGTACCTTCTCCACAAAGGAATCTGAGAAGAGACCTTTTAGCCTTTGCAATGCGGAATGGAGCGTGGAAGGGATTAGTTTTACACAACCTTTTCAGTATCACTTAACATGGTTAATTTTTTTTTTCCTTCTGCTTTCTGCTCTTGCTGTCTATGTAATGGTATTTTTCTGTTTTATTTCCTCAGACACTGCCTGCTATTTCTGAGGGTCTTTTCTCTTGATGGTGTCGTTAAAGAAAATAGTAATAGAAGGACCAGTTCAGTCCTTTGTCTTTGTTATCATGGCACGGGAGATTTTTCTGAATAGATACATTGATCTATTTATTTTATTTCAGGTTAATATGAGGGTCCGTATGATTCGGTTACATCTTTTGCTTTTATAAAGTTACAGTCCAAGTTGCAGTTGTGTCCTTTACCCAGGAAGTGTGCCTTACACCCTTGCAGTGTACCCGTAGATGCCATTGAAATAGACACTGGAAGTCTGAGTCGTGGTGTGTGTATGAATAACATCAGTATCCTGGATTCTAAAACGACACACTGTTGAAGAAGAATGCAGCTCCAACAGAAGACTTCTACTGCTATAGAAGGAATTTCTTTTCTTATTTTTCCTGTTTTTACGTGGTAGTGGAGCATTTCCTATGTGAGACTAGAATGATGCTGTTTCCCTTCTGGGAGGAGCATCAGAGCCAGTTTCATCCTGTGGATGGTGTTCTAATTTACCTTTTCCTGCATGTCTTGTTTTGTCTTAAGAGGTTATTTCTTTTTTCTTAATTTGGTCCAATCTGTGCTATAATTACTATTTCTTTATATTGCATCTCCTAGAGTCTAACGAGAGCTCTGGAGTTCTTTCCTAGTGACGTTTTTATGGATATTTTAATGAGAAGGTAAGGTAAAAAAAATGTACTATTTCGTACTGTATCATTTGAATCAAGTTGATAATTTATTCATCTCCTATTTTCATCACCATAAGTCGAGCTGGCTGCACTGTGCCTAAGACACCATGGCTAGTAGGATCACTGTGGCCGTCTTTGAAAAATTGCTCAGAGTTTAAATATTTCTCTTTTCATAGCAGCAAATGGTTTCCTTTTTGACCTGTAATTTGACATTCTAAATATGGGATGCTTTATATTTTATCTCAAGTGCGAGCAAGTCAGTTGGATTTCATCCAGTCTTCTGCTTGTTTTGACACTGGGAGAGCTGAGAGTGTATCATTGACTTTAATCTCTACGTTAGTAAGTTTCACAGAATGCAAATACACAAGAAGCAAATGAAGAAAGTGCTGTTGCTATCGGTCCTGACAGCAGCTCTCTGAAGTCTGGCAAATGACAGACTAAATTGTGCACTCAAATTTTTCTCTACTAGACAGATTTCTATTATATTTTAGGAGGCTTTGTTGCACACTTATTATGTGGAAAACACTACATTCTTGAAGGACAGAAGAAAATAAAGCAAAATATTCCAGGCTTTAAGGATCAACTTTTATGTGCGTAGTATTACTTAAGTTCAGGGAGGAAATGTGTTGTTACAATGTTACTCTGATAAAGTAAACATTTAAAAATTTCTAAGTGATTGAAAACTACAAGCATATAGCATTTGGCATTGAGGTAACTTTGGGAAGAGTTAGGGGCTTAGGAAACCTATTCCCCACTCATTTGCCAGGTTTTGGTATTCCCCAAACTTTGTTTCTTTATTTTCAAGTTTGGTTTTCCACTTCATTTGTATACATCTTCTGCTTCCCTTAAGCCAATATCTTTTAATTCATTTATTAAAATTGTATTTAAGGTCTCATATGTTTGAGGCATTACCCTAGGAAATGGGGACTCTTTGCCCACAGTAATTACTGTCTTAATCATTCTGCTCATATTATTTTTCTCTGCCAGAAATAAACTCTCTCCTATTTTCCAGCTACTTAATTATATGCCATCATCTAGGTATGATAAAGTCTATTTTCTTTTCCTCTCACCAAACTTTATCCAATTTCCAAATACCACATTGCCTTTTTTTCATTGAATTCCTATATTCTTGTAGTCCACACAATACTGTTTAATATTGATATTTCAGTGTTCTCTTTTTCAAGTAATAGCTTTTATTTCTTTACTACGGTGTAAAATATTGAGTGAAATAATCAAATGTAAAAATTATATCTTCTCTCTACTATATCATAAGGCTTTTAGAGAATCATACTTATTTTCTCCTTTTTTGAAACTCTCTAAGTCTCATCCATTATTCTCAAAGTAGGCCCTGGATTCCTTTATATGACTAGAGGATACTAATTTATGTGACAACTCATTAGTTCTAAGTTTGGCTTGTAATATTTCACACCTAAATGCGTGAAAAAGATTGTCCTGTAATTTACCTTTCTTGTAATATCCTGGTAAGGTTTTTATGTTATGCTGGTTTTATAAAACAAATCAGATACTATATTTTTTTGTTCTCTGGAAAGTTTTAAGTAATATTATCTTTATAGATAAGCTTTAAGGGAGAGCTTTTAATTATTGATTAAATTTTCTTCAAAGATACAAGATTAATCCCAAATAATGTATGAAGGGAGAAAACGCACCTACATTGGCAAGCTTCAGGAATGATGCACATTTAGAGTAAAATTAGAAGCAAAATATCTAACAAGCACATTGAGGCCTCACTGAGAATTCCACCTACTTCCATCAAACCAGATGTTGATGAATTGGCTTCTCAATACAATGTTAAATATCCTACCAGTTTTATGTTGCCTACTTTTCTTTTACTTTTATAATATAAAATATCACAAAAACCCAAAGACATTTTATTACTTAGATATGTACATTTTCTATGCGATCACCAACTTGGAACCTCCTCAAAGATTTTAAATAAGAGAAAAACTCAATTCAAGTTGAGGGAAGTGGAATGAGGGAGGGAGCAGACATGGGGAGGGAGGGATTGGTGTGCCCCCACTTAAAGGGCACAATGTAAGCGTATCTGGCACACTCCTTGGGTGCGGGACACAACTCCTGGAGGGACTCTGCCAAAGGCCTTTTGTTTTAGCATTTATTTTCCATTTCACAGATAACCTGAAATTCAGTCAAGGTTTCTTTTTATCACATTTCCTGTTTTTTTTTTTGGTTTCACAATTTTTATTTTCATTGACATTATTCCACTTTAAAACTTACATTATTGGTATATACAAGGTCTGATAATTGAGTTTGCAAATTCATCCTAGAAAAAGTACTATATACCTCATTGCCAAATATCACTGTGGTCACCTTCGAAGCTCCCCTTGGGAAGCTCCACACCAATGCCAGTGTCTAGTCTACCCTTCAGAGAAATTTTGGAGCTTGTTTTGTGGAATGACCTTCAGAGATGACATGGTCCCACACACTGAACATGCAACAACAATAATGAACACCACTCAATGAAACATTGCCACATGCTGACATGAACATAGCTGGGAGGCACTGATATACCAAGGCTATGAAACCTTACTGAATTGTTTGTACAGTGCTACCAACGTAAGTTCATGATGGCGAGTTCACAAACCTAGGATGACAGCTCTCATGGTCATGCCAGAAAAAGTTTCAAAACTTTTTGAAGGGTGGACTAGCCACTGGTGTTGATGCATAGGTTCCAAAGGGGAAGACATTGAAGATGACCTTAATGATATTCAGCAATGAAGTATGTACCACTTTTTCTTGGATGAGTTTGCAAATTTAATTGTCAGACTTTCTTATTACATAGTTTACAGAAAATAGATATATGTCATTTATAAGTACATAGCAACATATAAGACCATTTAGGTTTTGTGTTTAAAAGCAGCATGAGACTTACAAGGGTTGAAAACAGCTGGACCGTGAGATTAACATTTTTCTGTCATCTCTCCTGGTAACAAACCCAGATATGCTGGATGTTGGATCACATTTCTTTCGATTGAAGAATTTCTTTTAACATTTCATGTAATAAAGCCTATTGGTATTGTATTTTGTATTTTTAGTTTCTGAAAGTTATTTTTTAAACATTTTTACTAATACATTGTGAGGTGGTAGGGGATGAGGGAGCAAGGAGGAAGGAGGAAGTTGGTGGGTCCCAGGGTATGACACCTCTTGGGAGGGACACAATTACAAGAGGGACTTTATCTGACAAATAAACAATATAACCTAATTCTTTGTACCCTCAATGAATCCCAAACAATAAAAATAAATATTTTTCCTTGTTATAGATTTCTTGGGTTGAAGTTTTCATTTCAGAATTTTAACGATGCCACTCAATTGTTTTTTGCCTTGCTTAAAAATTGAACTTAGTGCAGGCTTTGTTGTAGCTTAATACCTTGTGAGTTTCAAATTTCTTTAGTGTTATTTTGTGTACAATATGCAGGTTGGATTGTTAGAGGTATGTCCCTCAGTGTTCCCATGCTCAGTAGCCAGGAAATGAGGCCAGGAAGGGACATTCTCCATTGTCCTGGTTCAGCCTTAGTCTTAGGCTGCCTTTGTGTTCCTGGGTCTTTGGGGATGTGACTTTTTCCATGACCCTGTTCTGTTGCCAAATTAGGATACCTGTAATGGTAGGGGCCCGGAAAATCTAAACCTCCTTTCAATGACAGAAAGAAGTTTTCTGTTTTTCAGATTCATTTCCATAGACTCAACTGTGCACTTGTTGCCCTGTCCCCATGCCCTTTACCATCCTGTGGCTTAATACTTTTTTTCCTCTGAGAAGTGAGAAATTTCCAGGTACAACTTTGTGCTTTCCTGCCATGGCTTTCCTGCTTTTATTGCTCAAGCTCACACCACAAAGCAGGCCCTTTTTCAGTTTTTCACTCACCCCAAAATCTTTCTTATCACTTCTTAGAGGTGTCCATGAAAAAGACTGACATAGAATGTAACATTTCTGTGTTCTGTGGCTCTTGGGAATTCTATACTCAGGCTCATTGGATACGCTTGATATTTAGCAATTTGTTAAATGTTTCAGATACAATCTTCTTGCCAACTTACATAGCATTCCAGTGTTCCTACTGTATCCCACCCCTGATAATCCAGTACTTTTATTTCCTTAAAGATAACCTATCTTTATTCAACTTTTGTGCTATTTGTTTCTCCTGTGACCTCTGATTAGATCAAAACAAATTATAGCCTTGTAGATTATTTGTCTTTTTCTTGTTTGGGTGGCAACAACTCTCTACCTTTCTGTATTCTAATGGGAAGATAGACCTTTCTGGAGAAAAGCTATGTTCAGATGAAAAGCATTACAACTGTGCCTGCTTCATACAATCAGAAAGGTGTGCACACTTGTACTGGGCTGCTGAGATCATTATTTATCTCAGCAGTTCTGTAGCTTCACTCCTTTGAACAGGCAGGTCTTTTTTAGCCTGAGCAAAATTTTTCTGTGATCAAAATGTGTATTATAATGGTATATTATAAAAATGATGCCTCTGGTGTATCATTATTAAGCTGTACGTTTTGAGTTTCCTTTTATTTAGTTACCTTTTACTAGTAGAGTGACAGATTAAGTGGATGTTCTAATGTGTACAAAGACATCAGAATTATAACAATGGATATTTTAATACAATCACACAGCAGGAAAGCTGGTTTTACTACCTGTTCATTAAAAATTTTGGAAGTTTTATTTATCTTTGGAACATTATAAAATGTGAGCACAGTGCTTCCTTAGACAATCAAGCAATTAATTTCAGCACAGTAGATTCTTAATTCCAGTGTATCACATCATTTCCATTAAATTTCATTTCATCATTCTTGCCATTATCACATTTGACTTAATCACTGTGAAAACTACTTGGAAATACAGTTTATATAAAAGAGACTAATGCACTCTTGACTTCTAATGGAAAAAGTAATAGGCTAATGCACTCAGAAAAATGTTTCTTCAAAGCTGTTATTAGTAATGGATAGAAAGTATTCAGTATTTACCCCATTGGGTCAAAAAGTTAGAAGCAGTGTGACACTGAAAAATATAAATAACAGTCGTGTATCATGGATGTGTCATAGCCCCACATTATCAACTTTCATATTGTCGTTGTCAAGAATTAGATGAAGAAATAAAAATAGTATTTTTTTTTAAATTATTTTTTATTGAGTCATAGCTGTATACAATAATTCAGTCATGGGGTACAGTGTGCGGGCTTCACATACAATCGGAGATATTTTTATCAACTTGATTAACATAACATTTGTGATATTTTCTCATTTACTATGTGAAAACAATTTTGATCCATATTTAGAAATTTTCTCCTGACCCATCACATATGCACCACAAGTGTGATCTCACCCTTTATCCTCAAATCAGCTTATCCATGTGGTCTTTTTTTTTAAAGATAGATATTGCTTGTGAATTTAATATAAATTTATTAATGACCTATTATAGGGCAGGTGTTATTAAAGGAGCTATGGATATGGTGCACAGTAGTGAGTAAAAGAGAGAAAAATCCCTGCTTTACCTTTAGCTCCTCTGTAAACAAAATGGCACTGATTACATTTTTAGATTAACTTTCTTGATGAGATCTCATGTGGCAGAAATTAAGTTTGTATGTCATTAACATGTTACACCAATTGACTATTGATATATTACATCTTTGGTGCATATACATGCTACAGACATTGGACAGCAATTAATTAGACTGGTGTATATGGATTTTCTTCTTGAAGATTGTCAGTAAAATCCATGGGGAAAGAGCAGTCCATGAAACACATGTTTCAAATTTATGCAATCTTATATAAAACTTCATTCATTAGTTTTTCTATTTGAGTGTAAAATAGTTCCTATTTCTTTTCAGTACTCTGACATGAGACAATACTAGTTTTTCAGAAATTTTAGCAACATGAGGCACAGGAATCTCTTCACCACATCTAGATGAGGGTTGCACTTATATAGTGTTAGTTTTTCATTTTTCTATGGTATACTGGAGGTAGATCTTACTGTCTTGCTAAGAATCCATTGTTATAATTTTAAGAGATTTGAGGCCTAGTTGTTTAATCATTGGTGGCTTAAAACTTGACATGGTGGAGCATATAAATCACAAAATTGGCAAATGTTATGAATCAGGACTTACTACCCTCAAGAGAGCACACTGCTAAACATTTACCAGCACATCAGAGATTTTTATGCTGAAGAATGTGGTTCTGTGACGGATCTGCCCATATGGAGTCTTGTCCCATAGGAAAAGGGAATTGAAGAGCTCTTTTTTCTTTTGTTTCCTTAGTCTTTATTACATGCCTATGACCAAGACCCTTTGTTGAGGTCTCAAGTCCTAAAAAAAGTGCTGCTATATTATTTTTCCTTCCTGTAAGATAGCCATTTTTTTTATTTTCCTCCCTTCTACATAAAAAGAAGAAATTTAGTCTCAGTGAAAGCCTAATATCATGAAATAAAATGTGGCCTCATTTATATTTTTTGGATCTTGATCTCAGTCCTATTTTTAGTATTAACCTTGACTCAACTGGACAGAGTTCTTTTATTATTTGGTACATTTGTTAGCCAATATTCTGGGATTTGGCATTTAATCTTTGTGTTCTGCAGTCCCCAATACCATCTTCACATTCAAAGTTTTCCTAGAAAGGCTCATGATGTTTAGAACATGGTTAAGGATATACGAGGGCATCATAAAGGAAAAGACATGGGTGCTCTGGAGAAATCCATCTGAGGGCTTCTTTACACTCTCTGCCTCTCATGAACTGTCACACAAAGCATATTTTTCCCTACCTACAAAAATATGGTAACATGTGTGCAATGTTTCTGTTAAGGGACGGTCACTAAAGCTTTTACTGGGGGCTTGCAATTACCTAAACGTTTGTGTCCTCCCCTAATACCATTCTGATGGTATTTGAAGGTGAAGCCTTACAAAGTAATTATGTCCTGAGGGTGCGTGGCTGGGATTAGTGCTCTTAGGAGCAGCCGGAGAGCTACCTCACTCATTTTTTTCCAAGTTAGGGTACAAGGATAAGTAGGTAGTCTGAAACCCCCCCAAATCTGACCATGTTGGCATTCTGCTTTTGGACTTTCAGCCTCCAGAACTGGGAGAAATAACCTTTCTTCATTTATAAGCCACATGTACAATTGGGTATTTCTGATCAGAACCTGAACTGACTGAGACAGGACTAGTCATGTAGGCATTCTCCGCCTGGCACATGATAAAATTTCAGACTCCCAAAAGAGAAGCAGGCCTAGTATAAACTAAATTGCTTAAACTAACACTCAAGGCACAGTGTGCCACCTTATCATTTAGGGAGTAGTGAGAGCACTCCCAAAATCCGATTTCCCAGACACCAGCCAAGGATCAATCTCGAAAGCAGGGTTTCCTAAGCAGCCCCAGGCCACTCCTGTGAACCTTTGCTTGCACAATTAACTTTGTTTCCAGTAATTTAATTGTAAACCTTTACATACTAGTTCTGATAACCAAGTTTTAACTGTCTTTCTACTTTAATTATCATAATCAAGGTAGAGTAATTAACTAGGTCCTATTAACCAGGTCATCTTACTTTCTACTTCCTACCCCAGTTCTGGTAACTTGATATCCCTGTCTCCTCCTCTGTGCTTGTCCTGCTGTCCATTTTATGCATTTATGCCTTCAATAAAGATTTAAGGCTCTGCATATCATCAACATGCACACAATGTGTGGTACAGAGTAGTATAAAGTTTCTCCTGTAAAGAAACTTAGATTTGTTTGCGGTGAGTATGTGGAGTATAGAGAAGGTTAACTTGTGTCTAATATTAATATTATTTATTAAACAAAAGAAAAAAGAATTATGGGGGAGGATTTGAGCTACATTATATGCTATTTTTAAGTAAGGCTTTTATGGCAAGGGGGAGTTTTGAGTAGAGAAACGAGGAAAGTGCGGATGTCAATTGTACATATATCTGGTTACTTCCCAATAGAAATCCATCTCTAAGATATAGGAACTGACGGAAAAAGAACCAGTAGGCCAATGTAGTTGATGTAGAATAAACAAAGTAGAGAATTGGCTAAAACATGAGAAGTAGAGGAAGAGTGGAGAAAAATGTAAGGGAGAAAAAATTCTAGGAACATTCTTGAATAGAGGAGTAATGGTATTTTAAGTACGTTAAGAGTCAGAGCACAGAACTGATTCAAAGGCCAAGAGTAGGATATTCAAATAATATTGTAATAATACAGAACTAAGTGAAGATGGAGATGAGAATCAGAAGAGTAGCAGTGAGTAAAAGCAGTGAGAATAGTTGGGTCAAATGTATTTTGAAGGCAGAAGTCAATGGAAAAGAATGAAGCAGAGAATCTTCTTTCTGGATGATATTTTTGAGGTACTTTAAGATTTCTGGTCTAAGTAACTGGAAGAAAGATGTTGATGCTAATTGAAATGAGAAAAACTGAGAAAGAGGCTTGGTGGGGGGAAATCAAGATTTTATATTTGGATATGTTTACTTTGGGATATATATTTGATGACTAAGTGCAGATGTTGAGTAGGCAGTTATATATACTAGTCTGAAAATGGGGTGGGGGGAGGACTAGAAAACAAAACTTGGGAGTCATCAAATTAAGACAGTATTTAAAGCTATGAGAATGGGAGATATTACAAAATGTAGTAAGAAAAGAACAAATTATAAGGACAAAGCCACGGGCATTCTAATGAGTAGCTATGTAGAAGAAGAAGAGTGGATGCCTGCAGAGGAAGCTGAAAAAAGTAGCCAGTGAGATCAGAGAACCAAGAAAAATGTCATACAGAGTTAATATAAAGAAAGTCTTTTGATTAGGAGGAAGTGATCGACATTGTCCAATGTTGTTGATTGTATTTGTTGAAGCTTGAGAATTGACCTGTAGTACCTTGGTCAGGGTGAGCCTCCCTGGTGATACTGTCAAAAGCCAATCAGTGAGGTGGTCTGACAAAAATTAGTGTGAGTTCAAGATAGACTGTGAGCATGCTTGGTAGAGGAGAGGGATTTGGGGTTTAATAGGTTTTACTACACCATGTTTGATTATGAAGGAAATGGTTCAAGAGAGGGAAAAACATAATAATGCAGAATAAAGAGGGCAATACCACGAGTAAGTGAGGTAAGGTGTGATTCAGTGCATAAGTGAGGGTTGGCTTGGGCAGGAATCCTGATGCAGAGCAACAGCAGAAGGGAAGGTGGAGTATGTGAGAATGAAAGTAGGTGGATGGTGTGGTGTGCCGGGTACTTATGAATATTATTATTCTTTCAGTAAAATATTTCCAAAGTGAGCACTTGAAAGTGAGGAGTGGAGGGAGACATTGTGTTAATTTGAGGACAAAAAGAAATGGCTATACTATTTATCTGAGAGTGTGAGTTGATGAAGGAAATAGAATTTAAATGAAGAACAGACATTTGACCTGAAATATGTGGTCAAGAGTTTAGAGTTAGTAGATGAATCAGTTCAGGTCCTTCAAGAAGCAGATGCTGAGTTGAAATTAGACAGGTAAGTGATTTATTGGGGGAAATGACAAGGTTGGAAAATTGAGGAAAGGAGCTTCAGATCAGTGTATCTGAGAATGCTTGAACAGGCCCATGTGGAGTCTCTAGCAAAGGTTGACTGTGTTAGATGAATTGGGCTGGTAGAATATGAACAAAAACAGCCAAACTCTGTCATGTCCTGTTATTGACTGGGAGAAGTCTATGAAAAGTGTGGCTTTGCTATGAGCATAGCAGACAATCAGCAGGTGCTGCAGGTGGGAGCCTTAGTCCACTGTGCTCACTGCAGTGGTGCTCTCAGCTGCACACGTCCGTGATCACCATGGTGAACTTGGTAGTGTCTTCTACTCTAGCCATGCTGAGCTGCTCTACTGCTTGTGTGGAGGAAGCAAAAGTTATGTTCAAGTAGCTTTGAGGATTTCCAGAGTAGTAAAATGAAAGGAAAGAAGAATAAGCAAATTGAATAGTCAAAATGAGGAAACCTAGAATATGAGGTGGCTATGGACATCAGTACCTGAGGGGCCTGTGGTTCTATCCTTGCGAACAAGAAACCTAAGTCTCTTTGTGCTGAGAAAATATTCTTAATTCTTTAATTTTCTTTACAAGTTTATGTTTCTGAGCATAAAGGAGACTTACCATGTGATACACGCAAAAGAAATTAAAAATTTTCAGTGTAGATATTTATATATGA
The DNA here is from genome assembly GCA_963574655.1 of Perodicticus potto. Taxonomy (NCBI): domain Eukaryota; kingdom Metazoa; phylum Chordata; class Mammalia; order Primates; family Lorisidae; genus Perodicticus; species Perodicticus potto. Next base: position 28,808 of record CAUYRH010182157.1, on the reverse strand, counting down.
GTTAGATGTGAGAGGGGAGAGAGGATTTGTTGTTCCCAGGGTAAGTTCCAATTCCCATATGTTTCTTAAACTTTTAGCTACACTGAGTTTGATTTAAATTTTATGTATCCATTGAAACATTGCTCCCAAATTCCATCAAAATACTTCATTAGATGCTCTAGTGAAGAGGATAAATCAAATGCATTGAACTTGTTATACAGGGATATAATTGCATTTCTGCAAAATAGTGCCTTACTGTGAGAATTTGAAGGGTATGTTGAACTCAAGGGAATTTGTGCTTCATTCACTGATTTTAGAATTAAATCCCAGTGTAAGATCAGCTTCTACATTAGGGCCTACGCTGGGATTTCCTCTTGTTTGCTTCTAGTTTCCTGTTTAAATAACCTTCTCCCTAAATGAAAATTGTGGAACTAGAAAATTCCTGTATGTTCTGGGCTCTGTCCACCAGATGCCATATTCTAACTTGAATTCGTCTAGAATTTGTTCTCATTTGTCTTGAGTTTTTCCCCTCGGTCTTTTCCCTACTTCATTGGATAGGTCTAACCTTCAATCTTGTCCTTCACTATACTTGTCTTGCTCTAACTAATAAAGTCATGCCTGGCTATGTAAGAGATGTTAACAAGAAAATAATAATTATAATCATGATCACTATTAGCATAAGTATCAGGATGTAGGCCTTGCTCTGAGAGCATTAAGAAATAGTCACGTTTTATTATTATTTAAGAATAGTCTATTTTATTATTATTATCCCTAATTTACTGATGGAAAAGTGACGCCAAGGTCATAAACATATATACTAAATTATGTCGTGACAGAGAAACCATGCAGAATTCCAATTCTCTCCTTTAATAACGATCTTAAACTATTGTGCAGTACGCTAAATGTATGAGTTCATAAATGACTGATGCTCATATTTTCAGTACAGTCTCAGGTTTATCTCCTTTTAAATTTCTTTATATTAATAGATAAAGAAACTGTATTGTCTACTGAGAGAAAAAAGTAATCCTATGTATATACGAGGCCATTGTTAGGTGGTTGTTGATTTCTTTCAGATGCTGCACACATGGCTTAGTGCTTATATTTATTGATGCCTTGGGGTAACTGTTTTTGGTTATAGCTATAATCATAACCATCAAACAGAAGTGTATGTAATTTTTTTCCTTATAGTTGTGGGTCCTATTTTCATTAGAATCGTTGCTACGTTGCTACAGGGCTTGAGGCTTTTCAGATTGTAAAGCTAACTTCTTAAATCAGGAGCTGAAAGAACTCTCCTACAATATGATTCTATGCTTCCAGATGTGTGTGTCAAAATAAGCAATATACTTGTTAAAAGAAAATTTTACCTGTTTCTCTTTTTCTTAGCCTACACAGGAGTTGCACTTTCCAAAACTATATTGGAAAATTAATTACTTAAAATTGCAATGGCTAGAAAGCCAATGAAAACTTTAGTGAAGTCAGTGATAGTTTTCCACGGCAGAAGTAAAGTAATTACCTTAGCGGCTGCCCTGCTTCTTTGGCATGTTTCTATCCATCAGTTATGGTATCTGTTTCTAAATGTTGTAAGGAAATAGGTTACAGCATTTCAGTCCAGGGTTTCTTCTTAAGTAAAGGATTTTATTTCACGAAATTAGACATACCTTTTCTTTTGTTTTGCCTCATGGTCTGCATGGCAGCTGAGGGCATTTGTTTTGCTGTAAATAGAAGACATTTCTCAGACTGAATTGAATATAATGTTATATAAGAGCATTAATTTCACTGACAAGTTGTTGAAACATTCAAGGTGTCACATTAATTTTTTCCATCTCATAGGAATCAAAATTAATACAAATGTGAAAAAATAGTAGTTGAAATAGTTTGGAAATTAATTTTGCAGAAAAGGTATAACAAAACCTCACAACTTAGAAAACAGTTCTTCTGTCAACATATATTTACTCTTTCTAAAACATTTTCAAATTTTCCGTGAATAGTTAGAGTATGGAAAACAACTAAAAGAAAAAATACTTTCATAACTGTACTATCTCATCCTTACTTATTGTGTAACTCCTTTTGAATCAAAAAATCAAGTAAAAAATATAAGACAAATAATGATTCAGGTTTAACAGCAGTTCTCAAAATTAACTATATATTGGGAGGATAGTTTTACTTCCAATATGCAACAGATTTTCTAGTAGTTTCTTCATTTGCAATCTTTCACATGTGTTTCTTCCCTTATATTAATCATATTCTTATCTTGATAACACTTAAATAACTTCAGCAAGCTTACCATTATGTTTATTGTCACCGAACTTGCTACTTTTAAATTATTTCCAGGTGCATGTTTCAAATCATCACTTTTATTTGCTTATCTCTGTTTAGAACTCCTTATCTCTTGATTCTGACTCAGTCTCATTTTACTGACCTGCTTTCAGCAAGCTCTTTAGTGAAGCCAGCTTCTCTATGAATAATCACAGATGTTGCGATCAGCTTTGTTGCTATTGCATATGTTGTTCCTCAGACAAGCCAAATGCTGCCTTTCTATTATGACCAACACTGTACTCATTTCCTCCATAAAGTCTCATCCAAGTGACATTTGTTATGATTTTCTCTTCTTTGAATTTCTAGACCCATCTACATTGCACAACCTCCAACTGGACTCTAACTTATATTATCTTCTACCATATTATTTCTCTAAGAAGATTATTAGAATATCATTGTATTCTCTACCAAGGTTTATTCAACACAAAGAAATAATTAAAAATTACAATAATACACATTTATCACAGCAATAACATATTGTTAAACTAGTGTGACAGCTTAAGACAAGGGGTAAAACTGTTCATCAAGGTGTGCACAATTTCTAAAACATTTTCATAAGTTAATACTCATGAAAATCAGCTACACATTATTCTTGAAATTTTTTGAGTAAGCAGTAGCTAGAAAGCATATTATTTTAAACTTTGAAAATTGATGACCAAGTTTAAGGATCACATATTCAAAATCTCATAAACCAATTAAAATTTTTTCAGCAATAATTTTTAATTTATTAATTGAATATGAAATTATAACACTCAAATTTTGCTTCTTAATATTTTGGTTTATATATAACTTTGAAAGCCTGAAAATATGTTATAGACCTGCCCACTATTTCCCCTTTCCCCAAATAAAATGTATATGTGTAAAAGTATACAATATATTTTCATGCCATTTGTTCTAGTATGCCTTGAAAAAGAAATTCCTTTGTACAAAATATAAACCCATTTTTTAAAAAATCCACATTCTGAGAAGTTTGAAATTAAAATGATGGCTTCCTTAAAAAAGAAAAAGATGTGAAAGTAAAATGGACAAGCGAAACCCCAAAGAGTAAAGTTAATTCTGCTTAAAAGCATATTTAAATGAAAGAGTTGATGTTATTAAACTTGAATAGGAAGTTGGTATTTTGGATTTTATTTTAACAGGACAAAATTCATGTCATCTTTAATAACCAATTGATCTTTTTAACTTTTCTTTTTGATGATAAACGAAGTTGGTAACCTGCTTCGCAGAAGTTCATAGAAACATGTCAGATCAGATTTCCTATTGCTTATGATACGAAGTATGGGTTAGCTGTGTCAAGGAATTCTTTGTTTTCAAGGCTCTGAGTCGGATTCATTTTAGATTATTTTCTATCTTTTTAAATGAATTAGTTTAGTTTTTCCAATTCCAAATATTTAAATCCACACCTTCATCTTAAAAATGTTATGAAAATTAAATTCCAAAGAGTCCTGAAGCATTTTCTGGTATTTGCAGATTTCTGCTTATTGAGAAACTGACAAGGCTTTGTAATTTCTGATTTTAGACTAGAAAAACTCTTCTACCAATCCTAAAAAATTCAAATAGTTGTCCTGTTGATTCTCCCTTGATTTTTATGTCGTTTCGATCTTCCTTTTGTAGCACCTACAGTCAGGGGGATAGAAATAAAAGCAAAGAAGTCATGCAGTTGCTCATAGGCCACCCGGGTACATCAGACCCTTTGCTACAATAGTCTTCCTAAATGTCTGTGATGGCATCAGATGTAAATGATGAGCAAGTGAGAACTCATCACCACTTACTTGTTCTTACAGTGACCATTTTATTTGGAGTTCTGGGGAGTCTAAAGAGCTATTAAAAATGTTATTCATTAGTCATCACTTAGTACAACCCTTTATAATCTTAGCATCCCTCTACTTTTAAAAGACCAAAATTGAGACTTAAGAAAGTGTTATTGAGGACGTCAATCCCAGCTAGACCCTCTCAGTTTTGTTGAACTTTAGTTTTTTTCTTTTTTGGCCTCTCCCATCTGCGTGATTGCACAAATCATAAAATGTTGTACAATTTCCATTTCTTCCATTAATTTTGCCAGAATTGATTACTAATCAAATATGGTGTCCTAAGTTTGGTAATTTTGTACAATTCATTTTTGAAAGTATGTTTGAGTGTGTAGGTGTATAAAGCATATTTTTAGATTAAAAATAGTTTAAAACGCTTTTTATAGTCACCCCCACAAATTCTGCTCTCCTACTTGTTACACGGATTTACTTAAATTTTCATTATCCCTATAGAAAAGCTCACCTTTAAATTCTCACATTGTTCTTTTCCAAATATTTCCTGTTAGTGTCTTTACAAATCTTACCCTGGTTTAGCCAAAGATTTTCTAAAGGATCAATAAAGATAACAACTGAAGCTTGTTTTGAAAAATTCACCTCATTTCTATGGTAAATTTATCTTCCATTTCTAGACAAGCCACCAATAAGCTTTTCCTTGACCTATTATTCTGAGACTAGATTCTCATATTCTTTCAAAAATATTAAGCCCCATGCTGTGATACTTGCGTGTAGATTCAGACAACTTGCTTCTATAAGATCAGTGGCAGTCTGAGATCAAACTGGCATTTATGAATCAGTGGTCCTTGGTGCACATTCCAGAGACACTTGGATTTCTTAGAGACCTTTTCAGAGGGTCTATAACATCAAACAATTTCCTAATAACACTAAGCTATTATTTGCTTCTTTAACTATCATATCTCATGAATAAAGTGTTTTCCAGAGGCTGCATGTTTGATATCACCACACAATGAGGCAACAAGAAAGGAGCTGTAGAACATTCAGCCATTTCTTTTTCTTTCTTTCTTTCTTTCTTTTTTTTTTTAGGAAAGCTTTGTGGCATTTTTATTAGGTCCTTGCCTCACAACCCTCCCTGGTTTGGTGGCAGTCTTGAAGATAGCATCTCACTTTCCCAATTGGGATACTAATTAATCCCTGGTTCCAGAGCATTCAGCCATTTCTGTTAGGAGAAATAGTAAGGAGAATTATAAAATGTAAACAAATGCCACTCTTAACTCTTTTTTGTTGTACAGATTTTTAAAATAAACCATTTGTAAAAGTGCGCTAGTTTTATTAATGATTTTAAATAGAATGATGAATATTTTTAAAATTTGTTTTCATTTCTAATGTAATTATAGAGACATAGCTTGCTTATATCAAAGTTCTCTGATATCCTTAATATCTTTTAAGTAAAATGTCCTGAAGCTGAAAGTTTGAAAATCACTATTATAGATTTGACCCACCGTCTTCTTGAATCTTGAAGTATACCTAATCTTGTACATAATATTTACAAATGGAAAGCAACCTGTAAAGCCAGCTCTACTCAGTAACAAGTCTGAAGTCCTGTGCCCAAAAAATCTACATTTTTGTCCTCTTGGATTATAGATCCCTAGTCCACTCCCCTGAGGTTGAAAACTTGTTGCATACGCTTCTTGGCTTATTAATTCCAGCTCTCTAGTTTTATTCACTTGACTACAATGTCACGAAGCTTTCAGGAGGGAGAAACTATTTGTTCTCCTGGATTCAGCTGTGAAGATTGTACATTTCTATACTTGTATGTGTATGTTAGGAGTTTGGTATTTGATTTAATTGACATTGATGCTACTTGTATATCTGAGGTTTTATCTTAAATCTAATAGGACTGATAATTCACTCCTCTGAACAGTCCCTAATGTGTTTGTTGATTCTCATTTTTTTCTTTGTGCCTAAATTCTAGCATTACCCTAGGACTGAAGTTCTTCCTTGCCCTTCCCTTAAGTGCGTTCTGCTATTGCCCTGATAATCCAGTAATTCTACTGACTGATGTTCTGTTCCTGACGTCTAGTCCTTGGAACAGGACTCAGCTTCCTACAAAATAGAGGTTCCAGACGTGTCTTACTTCAACCCTCTCTTGCTTCAGCTTACTACCGAAGCAACCAATCAACTCATATGGACTTTTTGGGCTGCAATTCAAAAATCAAATTTTTTATTCACATATAACATGAATTGTTTACACATACAAATTCAAGATGACGAATTTTCACAAACTGAACACACTCATGAAATCCAAAGTCCAGAGTAAGAAACAGAAAGTGACCAGGATCCAAGAACCCTCTTTGTCTACTTCTGATAACTATTTCAAAAATTAAACAATGCTCATCTTTAAACAACACAAATTTTCCTGTGTTGGAAATTTTGTACGTTGATGTAGGGTCAAACAACATGAAGTCTTTTCTATTAATATGTAGCTTTTTTTATTCAACATTTATTATTTGCGATTTTTATAAGTTGTTGCATGGTTCATTCTTCTTTTTTTTCCAAATCTTTCTGTTTATTTTAAAAGAGATAAAAAAATGGACGTATGTGCAGAGTCAGATATTGGTTGCATGGTTCATTCTTATTTGCATAGTATTCCATTGTGAAAAACATTCTGCAATTTATTCACCATATTACTACTATCTAGGCTTCTGAAGAGTATTGCTAAGAATATTTTAGTGGTATTATTTTTTTGTGAACCTATGTGTGCATTTCTGTTGGCTGTATACCTTCAGAATAGAATTGCTAGATCCTAGGATATGTTCATATTCAGCTACAGCAGATAGTGTCAAGACATTTCAAAATGATTGTACAAAGTTATACCCTGATCAGTACTATCACGGAGTTCTCTCTGTACCATATCCTTCTCAGCACTTGCTATTTTCTGTCTTTCATGTTTAGTAACAATATATTGTAATTGAATTCACATTTCCCTGATCAAATGATGAAGCTTAGCATCTTTTCATATGTTCATTAGATATGTGGATACTCTGTTTTGTCTCAGACCAACTCTTTCACCTATTTGTGCTTTTAGTTTGACAATCATTTTTCTATTGATTTATAGTAGCCTACATATTCTGGGCATATCCTTTTGTTAGATATATGTGTTGCAAATATCACATCTTATTCTGTGGGTTGCCATTTCATTCTTTTCGATCTGCTTTTGAAAAATGGAAAACTCTTAGTTTTCATATTGTGCAAATTATTGTTCTCCTTTGCAGTTTTCTCTCTGTGTCATTTAAAAAATCTTTAAAATTCTTTGCTTATTCAAAGGTCAACAGGATTATTTACTACATTTTCATCTTTAAATTTTATCATTTTACTTTTTACTTCATTATTTTAAGTAAGTTTTGAAATTTGCTTTATGCAAGTGTGAGTGATTATAAATTGGTTTCATAGTAAAACTGAGTACATTGGATACTCTACCTAAAAAAAAAAATAGAAATTTTCTCTAATAGAAGTTTGCTCACAAACTTTATTGTATAGATTGCAATCCACATGCATTTGATTTTGATATATGGCATGATGTAGGGGGTCAAGATAATTTTTTCCATAAGGAAATTTAATATAGCAGCACTTATTTAAAGACCATTGTTTAGACACCACCCTACAGTATCTCCCTTATCATAAATTAGTTAATTATGATTCTAAATACTATTTTTTATTTAAATGTTCTATTGCTCTCTCCCTGTGCTAATCCCATACTGTCTTATTTTATATCACTTTATCATAGGATTTCATAATAGGTAGTGAAATTTTCCAGCTTTGCTCCTTTTCAAAGCTTTATGTATTCTTCACCTGCAATATTTCTGTATAGATTTAAAGTGAGCTTTACAATTTTCATGAAAAACAAATATTGCTTGGAATTTTGTTAAGAGTCATTATAGTTTATTTTGGAAAGGTGAGACTAGGCATTTTTGAAACATGTGAAGGCTTACATCATGTTATAATAATGATGTTCCTTTTTACTTCTCATTTACTAAGAGGTTATGTCATTAATGAACAAATAATTTTGATACTCTGTATATTTAGAACCCTATGATATGAATATTATTTTGTATATTCAACACTTATGTATAATCTACATATTTTCCCTGTTTATTCTTTTCTTTTTCTCCTTCTCTTCTCTTCCTGTCCTTGTTGGTTTATTTTATTTTATTTTTTTAGAGAGATGAAGTGTCACTGTGTTGCCCAGGCTGGACCTCAGCTTCTGGGCTAAAGGGATCTTCTCATTTCAGTTTCTTGGGTAGCTGGGACTACAAGTATATGTCACCATGCCCAGATCTCTTTCCCTATTTATGTTTCCACTGAGCGTTTTCTTTCTGCCTAAGGAACTTACATTCAGTGTTTCTTATGAGTTCAGATCACCTTCAACCATATTCTCTCAGACTTTGTCTGAAATGTTTTCATTCAACCCTTATTTTTGAAAGATGTCTTTTCTGTGTTTTCCATTCTGCTGACAGTGTTTTTCATACAATAAATATTTTAAATTAATTATTCTGAAGTCAAGTTTGTCAATTTTTTTCCTCCCAGGAATCACATCGTTGGTGTTGCATCTAAAAAGTCATGGCCATGCTCAAGGTCACCTAGATTTTCTTTTATGTTATTCTCTAGCAGGATAGCCAGTATTTATGTTGAGATCTGTGATTCATTTGGAGTTAATTTTTATTTCGCTTGATTTTTGCATTTGATTTGGTAGGTTGTAAGATATGGGATTTGATATGTACACATCAAACCAAGGAAGCTACCATCTCCATTTCTCAACTATTTTTAAACTTTTCCACATGTAGCCAAGTCATATCCCATCCATTGAATTTGTAGTGTACACATTAGGTATTTCATAATAAACCATTATGATACTTGGCCCATCACAGAGTACAGGTAATAATGCAAATTAATCACAGAATACTACATATCTGAGTTGTAAGAAAGAAAGTTCAGGATCATATCCCCATGATTCATGTCAGGGGACAAGTTTAGCCCCTGTGTTAACCCTTTCTCTGAGCCTCTCATGCATTATTTTATTTCTCAAATCTTTGAAAAAGGGTAATGCTGATATTACTTATATTTGATTCCAGAGACTTAAAGTGTTGTAAGTATCTTATCTTACCTACATATTTTTAATAGATGTTAAAATAGGAATTTACTTTCTAGAATAACACTCTATAAAATAAATTATGTAGAATCTTCAAGAAAGAAGTTACTTACAAAATTTCAAACCCAACTATGTACAACTTAACCCATATGTCAGCTAATAGACATTTCTTTTGGAAAAAACCATTCACAAATCTTTAATTTTATAGGCTAGAACAGTGTTTTTGTCCCCTTCACAAACCAATGTGCATATGAATTAACAATGTGTTAGAGAAGACGATAGTTGATACCAATGTTTTACTTGTTGCTGCCAGTTGTTAACTTGCTTGTTAACATTCATTGATTCACTCAGTACATGTTGTAATAAGCTTCATTTTTGTGGCTGAAGGAGGGATATAGAAAGATAGGGGAACAACATACACATAATAAAACAAAACACATCTGTCCCAAGACAGTTCTAGTCTATTTGAACTGTACTTGCAATACACATGGAAATAACCTGAGAATATGTTTGGAATGTGAACACCATTAAAATTCTAATATTTTTTTTGGTAGAGAGAGAAGTTTAAAAAAAGAACAAAGCATATATTTCATAACTTCACCTGGTAGAAATCATATCATGATTTTATACCTAATTAAACAGTTATGTCTTACAATAATGTACTCCGTAGGTCTAATTTCATTGATGAATCCAAACCTAATTTAAGAACTGAAGTTCAAAGTCACAAGGCCAGAAAAAAAATATTTGATCTCAAAACTCTTATCTTTTTTAGTGTCTCTAACACAGATCTAACTTCCCACAAACTTCATACTCTTTTTATTATATCTTGTAATATAGGGAAAAGCAAAAATTTACCTTAAAGTTTTTCAGTCACATTGTGAAAAACAAGTCATCTTTTAATGTACATTTACATTAAAAACAAAAATATACAATTCCATTTGGTCTTTTACTGCTGGCAAAATGAAGTAAGAAGGATTTATTGCAAATTAAAATGTCTGTTCAATGTATATGTAAAGACATTATTTGAAATCATGGTCAAATCACCACGGTTACATTCAAGCAAGTATACTAGACTGAAACACAAATTCTTACTTTTCAAATACTGAAGCCAAAAATATGTCAAACATTAAAAATTTAGATTTTCACAAACTTGCAAAGTTACTTAATTAGTGTGCTTTATAGGTATTATTTACAAAAGTGTCCTTTTTAAACAATTAGCTAATTACACAAATTGTGAAATACTAAATATGTGCTCATTTAAAATGGTCTGTAATAAGTTTGGGACACATTTTTCATGTAATATAATAATTAGATAGTGATGTTAAGATTTGTTTCTACTTGAACCAAATTTAAAAAGTAAAAAAGAGAAATTTCCCCCCCTCATTCAAACATATACCAAAGATCTTAACAAAATAAAACCTTCTGACTATAATGTAAAACCTATGAAGGGAAGAACTATTGTATTATTTGTTTGTTATTTGCCTTTAATGACTAATATTGAAATGTAATTTAATTTATACTCTCTGGACCTTTCTTTTTACATATTCTTACCTAGTTGACCACTTTGCAGTTTTGTTTGTTTGTTTGTTTTGGCTAGGTCTGAGTTTCAATCCACCACCCCTGGGGAACTGGCACCCTACTCCTTGAGCCACAGGCGCCGCCCAGCCTAGTTGACCACTTTGATGGGTTTACATTTACATAAGTTATAGTGGTGTCCATGGAAATAAAATCGTTAAGTAATAACTATAGATATAGTAACCTCTTATTATAACCTCTTAAATTCTGCTAATTCACTTCAGAAATGTTGTTCAAGTAGATACTATTTGCAATAGAAGGGGCATAAAAATCTTATTGGTTTTTTGCAGTATAAATTTTATTCTTTTTTAAATTTCAGGTTAATGTGAATGCACAAACAGCCAAATCACAATATTTGAATTTTTTTAGGTTGAGCTCCATCTTGTAGTTGCGTCCTGCTTCCATACAGCCCTACATTGTGCCCATTAACACACCAATCGCCCCTCCTTTTCTCTGTCCCCTCCTTTCCCCAAACTTGAATTGAGTTTTACTCTTATGTGAATTAGAACATCTGTTGGCTTCATATTAATATTGAGTACATTGGATATTTGCTTTTCCAATCTTGTGATACTTTGCTAAGAATATGTTTCAACTCCATCCAGGTTAATATAAAACATGTAAAGTCACAGTCGTTTTATGGTTGAATAGTATTCCATGCTGTAACTATACCACAGTTTGTAAATCCGTTCCTGAGTTGATGGGTGTTTAGTTGGTTTCCACATCTTGGCAATTGTAAATTGGGTTGTGATAAACAATCTAGTGCAAATGTCTTTAGGATAGAATGATTTTTTTTTTCTGAGTAGATGCCTGGCAGTGCAGGATTAAATGGAAGATCTAATTTGATTTCTTTGAGGATTTTCCATACTTCTTTCCAAAAGAGTCTATATTAGTTTGCAATCCCACCAAAAGTGTAAAATTTCCCCTCTCCCCACATTCATGACAACATCTGCAACTTTGTGACTTGGGCTATTATCACTGGCGTTAAGTGAAGTGATACTTCACTTTGAAGTGATACTTTGAGTGGTACTAATTTCCATTTCTCTGAGGATTAGGGATGATGAAGAGTTTTTTATACTTTGTTAGCCATTCGCCTGTCTTCATCAGAGAAGGTTCTGTTCATGTTCTTTTGCCCAAAGATAGATGGGATTGTTTGCTCTTTTTTTGTTGTTAATTTGGGTTCTCTGTCAATCCTACTTATCAAGCCTTTGTCAGATTCGTAACATGCAAATATCTTTTCCCATTCTGAGGTTGTCTATTTGCTTTAGTGTTCTTAGTTGTCCAGAACTAAGACAACTTTTCAGTTTGATTAAGTCCCATTTGTTTATTTTGTTATTGTTGTGATTATCACTAAAGTCTTCTTCATAAAGTATTTCTCCAGGGTGACATCCTCAAGGGTTTTTCCCACTCTTATTACTAGGATTTTTTTTTCATTTCATCAATTAGCTTTTAATCTTTTATCCATCTTGAATCAGTTTTTGTAAGTGGTGAGAGGTGCAGGTCCAGTTTCAGTTTTCTACATGTGGTTGTGCTGTTCTCCCAGCACCATTTGTTGAATGGTGCTTCTTTTCCCCAGTGTATGCTTTTGTTTCATTTATCAAAGACCAGATGGCTGTAAGATGCTGCTTTCACACCTTGGTTTTCTATTCAGTTCCAAATGTCTATGTCTCTATTTCTGTGTCAATACCATATTGTTAATATGGTTACCATATTGGTGGACTTATACTATAACCTAAATTTGAAAGAGTGATGCCTCCGGCTTTGTTTTTATTACTAAGAATTGCTTTGGCTATACAGATTTTTTTTTTGGTGGGGGTTCATACAAAAAGAAGAACTGTTTTTTCCAGTTCTTCAAAGTATGATGTTGGTATTTTAAAGGGAATTGCATTGAATCTATAGATTGCTTTATTGATTCTTCCCAGCCAAGAGCATGGTATGTTTTTTCATTTGTTAATATCTTCTTCTATTTCTTTTCTTAGGGTTTCTTAATTCTCTTTGTAGAGATCATTCACCTCTTTTGTTAGGTATATTCCTAGGTATATTTTGTTGTTTGAAGCTACTGTGAAGGGAATTGTGTTTCTGGTTAGTTTCTCAACTTGGCTGTTATTGGCATATAGAAGGGATACTGATTTGTGGACATGGATTTAGTACCCTGAGACATTACTGTATTTCTTGATCACTTCCAGGAGTCTTGTGCATGAGTCTCCAGGATTCTTAAAGTATAAGATCCTTTCATCAGAAAAGAGTGAGACCTTCTCTGCCCTTTTTGGATGCTCTTTAGATCTTTCTCTTGCCTGATTGCATTGGCTGGAACTTCCAGCACTATTTGAATAGTAGAGGTGATAGTGAATATTCCGTTAGTCTAGGGCATTCTTCTTCCCCTTCAGAAATCCCCATAATTCTTACGTTTGAATGCTTCTTGAAGTCCCACAATTCTCTGAGTGAATGTTCTGCTTTCTCTTTCCTCTGTTCTCCTTCTTTAACTACCCTCTGAGATTCTTTCTTCTCCTTAGTCTAATCTGTTATTGATGCTTCTTACTGCATCTTTAAGTTCCCAGATATACTCCTTCATTTCCTTAAGCTCTGCCATATCCTATCTATATTCTTCTTTCTTTCATCTACTTTTTTATTTCTGTTTTCCACTTTCTCATCAATTCCCTTCAGTGCCGTTTCCATCTGCATTTTAAATTCCCTTTATGTCCCTTTACATTAATTGATAACACGTGTAATACTCTCTTTTACCTTTCTCATGGTTGTTTGGGGGATTGCTCAGTTTTGGCTTATCAAGTTGCCAAAATTTTTTTATTGGTGCCTTCTTATGTATATTTTCTTCTTTTTCACTTCCTTCTCCTTCTTTTTCCTTCTCACTACCTCCTTCACTTTAAATTACCTTGTCTTAGAGCTTAGGTGTTGAAATGGCCTTTCAGTATAAGACCAAAAGGAAGATAAGATTAAAGAGCAAGAAGGGAGAAACAAAATAATAGGATAAAGAGGAAGAAAAAAGGGAATGAAAATAATTGAAGAGAAGGAGAGGGGACAGAAAGAGAGTGACCGAAGAAATGATGGTGATTGGCAGGATGCTATGGCCACACCTGCAAATCTGGGCCTTTAGAAGGTTTGGCTGTGTGGGTTGTTTGAAGTCACTAGCTCCTTACCCACAAATACAAAAGTGAGCCCCTCCTCTGCCAAATATAGAAGAAATAAAAATCAGCAGTGTGTTGCAGAGGGGACCTACCAATAGTGTCTTTCCAAAGGCCAAAATTAGAAGGACATCCTAGACCTTGAATTGTGACCTCCTTGAGTCAGACAAAGTTGTGACTCCCAGCTAGAACAATGCTATGACCTTGAAACACTCAGAGAAAAGATGGAAAAAACGATAAAAAAATAGATAAAAATATTAAAAATACAATTGTACATATTGGACTTGAAGTTCTTGTGCAATTTACTGTTTAAACTATTTCAGTTGCACGTGATTTTTATGTTCACCTTGCAAAACAGTGGTTCTCACCTTCCTAATTCTGTGATCCTAAGTCATGACCCACAGGTAGAGCACTGCTGTTATGTAAGAAAAAAGGGGTATCTTAGCTTGTTGCATGAGAAATTTATGTGGGAAATATGAGAGAAGTAGAAAAATTTCTACCAAAAGAGGAAAAAAAAAAAAAGAGAGAGAGACATAAAAAAAGAAAGAAAGAATAAAGGGGGCTGAAAAGTATAACAAAAATAGAGGAGCCCTTGCTAATGACTAAAATAAAAATGAAAAAATACGAATACAACCAAACCAAAAAACAAAACTACAAACAACCAGAAACACAACAACAAAAAATAAAAAATAGGAAAAGGAACAAAAATAAAAGAAATATATATATAGGTGTAACTACATAAACATATAAAAAATGATATGTAGTAATATATTGCCTGGACACCAGGTGGCACTGTGGTGTTAGGAGATGGAGAAAACATATGCTGCTTTAGCTATATACAAAATGGGGGTTGAAGATACTTGGTAGCTGCAGAGGAGGTCGGTCCTGTCTTCCTGACTTATTTGCCCTTAATCATGTCCTGGCTGCCTTTAGTCCTCATGGTATTCTCTAGCTTCCTTAGGAGGCACGTCAAACAGTGCCCCCACCAACAAAGTGGCCTTTCCAGGAGTGAAGTGTCTGCTCAGCTCACCCTAAGAATGATTGCCCAAGCTCAGCAGGCTCACCAGAGCTGGCTGTGCACTAGAATTCTGTGGACTGTTCCTCCAATGCCGCCTTCCCACAATGCTGGTGCCCTGATAGTAGCCAGATTGATGGGAGATTCACCCTATCCTGTATTCAAACCCAGCCACTAGATGCTGTTTGAGTCACTCACTTGCATAAGCCTCCCAAGGCAGCTCTAGTGAGCAATTTAGACAAAATCATAAAACTGCCAAACAGTCCTTTCCTGTCTCCAGTCCTCTATGTGAGGGCTGTCTAGCTGGCCAGCCCTTCCTTACATAAGCACTTGCCTTCTGTCCTAGTTTTTCTAGCTCCAGACCTCCTCACTGGCTTTTGGAGTTCATCATTGCTTCACTGTGCCCTTGAAGTCCCTGGGTAAGTTCCTCCAGCCAGAGGTGGCTGCAGTTGTCTTTCTCTGTGTCACTGGGAGTGGCTAGTTAGGAGCTGTTTCTAATTCACCATCTTGCTCCACCCTTCTTTTCTTTATTCTTTAGTACAAATTTCAAGGTTTAAGGAAAACTAAGTTAGAAAACATCCTCAAGTATATAAGTACCTTGAACCCAATGCAAAACTCACGTGCATTACCTGTTAACAAATATGATTTTGAAATGAGATTATTATTTTAAATATCATTAATTTTATTTATTCCTGTTCTGTGATTTAAAAAAAACAAAAAAAGTACCTAAAGATATGAGGAAGGAGCCTTGAAATTTCAGTTGGACAAACATTTAAAGTGTTTTGCCTTTAGCTTCATGACAGACTTCTTTAGTTTGCAATCAACTGAGCCCTAAGTGGATATAGTCTGAGGATCTCCTTTGATAATAAAATCTTCAAGGATTTAAAATTGAAGTCTGTTGATTTGGAAACAAGAAAGACATTTTAAGCCATAAATAAATAATAAAAAGCACTACAGAGAAAAATCACCTCTCATTTGATTTCCATATATAAGCTGTTGATCTTTATGTTAAAAGAGAAACAGAAATAATGAAAAAGCAGATTTTAAGTAGTATTAAAATTCAGAAAAGTAAGTTTTTGATTTATTTTATCTTCTGACTTATTGATTGGGAAAATGATGTATTGTTTATTATCTTTTTTATGTTGTAAAAGACAAACAACAGAAACTAATTCAGATGATTAAAATATCTATTTAAAATGAACTAGCCAGGTGTGATGGTTCACGCCTGTAATTCCAACACTCTGAGAGGCCAAGGCAGGTGGATTGCTTGAGCTCAGGAGTTTGAGACCAGCCTGAGGCAGAGCAAGACCCCATCTCTAAAAACAAACAAACAAATAAATAGCTGGGTGTTGTGGCAGGATCCTGTACTCCTAGCTATTCCAGAGGATGAGGCAAGAGAATCACTTGAGCCCGAGAGTTTGAGGTTGCTGTGAGCTGTGGCACTCAACCCCAGGGTGAATGAGACTCTGTCGCCAATAAAATAAAATAAAATAAAATAAGATCTGGAATTATATAAAATAGACTTATCTTTATTATAAAGTTTAAGGTATATTTATGTCTATGTGGTCAAAAAATTGAAAAATTTTTCAATTTTCTAGAAAAATTAGATAATATGTACTTTCTGCTTTAATGAATATGATATAAATGGATTCTTCATTATAAAATTTCCTTTCAAAGATTAACAGAAAAGAACAAAAATTTCCTAATACATGGCATTCTACCTTTAGCAACTTGCATTTGATACCACAGCCTTTATTTGCATTTATTTGTTTACTCTGAGATCATGTTAAAGATAATAAAAATAGTAACAAAAAATACACTTCAGTGGCTTAATTTGAAATGTGCTAGGAATTTGCAATTGTATCAGCTGTCACAAAGGAGGTCATATAGGAAAGTATGTCTATGTAAAAATATAATATCCATTCATGGAAATTACATATAAACCATTCATTGCTAAAATGGAAGTTTGATAATTATTTTTTACTTCACTTAAGAATGGATTTAAGCTTTGGATTACCTATATAAACTGTCTGAAGTTCATTGCCCTCTTTAACTCACTTGTACAAATTCATATACATATTTTTTGAAGAAACATAGAAAACAATAAGAACAGAAGTCATTTTAAAAATGAATTTTAAATTATTAGTAAAAAGTCTTCTAAATGTATTCCAAGCTGAAATCCAAGCTGTCTTTGGTATTCAGATTATGCTCCTTCATGGCAATGCTGGTTGTCTGTTACTATTCTTCACTTGGTCATATTACACTTTACAGCATTTAAAGTGGAATATAGATCATGTTCACCTTACATTCCTGTTCTCATTCATCAGTAATAACATACCTATAAGAATGCTTCTTAGACCATAAGTGCCTAATCAATGTATATTAAGTAAACGTGAATTTTAATGTAAATGAGTATATCTAATTTTATTTCAGCCTTTTAGTTTAAAAACCTGTTCTTTTTAATACAAACTAGTGAAAATAGGGTTACATTAAACATGGCAATAAAAATATGTTTGACATCAAGTATAATTTAATAGTAAATAAAATGTAATAACCAAATTGCCCCAGAAATTTTATAGAGTAAGAGTTAAATTTAGTAGGGTAATGTTTCTGGCACATAGAAAATAATGGTGTTAACATACTTCCAGATTTAGCAAGGCATCTCTATTCTGGTACTCATCATTGATGAATGACCAATTAAGACTAGATATTTACAGAGACTAACTTTGCCATTCAGGTTTCAATAGGCATGTGGGCTTTCCTTTTGCTTTGTCAATGAAAATTTCAATGTAACCAGAGTAGGCAGTCACTTTAATAATTTTTCTTGTGGAGTCAAAGAATCAGAGGTTGTTTAAAAATCTATCATTTTCCACTTTTATGACAAGATACATAATTCAGACATAGTTAGCAAACCTATAATATGTGGCTATTTTGTAATTTCTATCACCAACATTATAGCAGCAATATCTTTTACATTTTCTGGTGGATTTTTCGAACTCCTTCAGTTAAAAAACAAACAGAAATGCCATTATCAGCAGGAGTAATGTGGGTGCATTAGGCGATGCTGAAATGGAGACTTGCTGAAGGATAGCTTATATAGGCATAGCTTTCAGAATAGCTCCCAAGGGTAGTATCTTAGAAGATGAAAACTCAGGAAAATTCTTCCATAAATGTTTTAATACTAATGAAAAAATCTTGAAATTTGTCACGTATTTCTTGAGCAGTAGTCACAAGTACACAGCATAAGTGAACTTAATTCAAGAATCTCTGAACATCTATTATGTTGCCCTAACCCTAACCTCATGAGTAATATAGTCTTAAATTTCAAAGAAAATAGCTAGTGTTTTATAAAATGTAAGCATCCTTGAAAGGAGTAATATCAAGTTAATGCTATGAGAAAGTTAATTAAAAATTGGACACATGTAGAAAAGTTTTGTGAACTATGAAAGACCGTAAAATTGTTGGCTTACTGTTTTCAAAGCCTTCTTAGAGTTATCATTGGCTATTTAATTTTAACATAATATCGCTCAACTTATTCTACGATGAGGTATTTTCTATACTTGCTTTTAGTATATTCATCATTTTTCTTTTCATTCAAGCTATTGACCATATTAAAATTTTTGACTTCTCTCTTAATCTCCAAATTTAACTTAACATATTTGTACCTGAATTTACAAAAATAAAGGTTTCTTTCTTTTCAAATTTTATTTCCTATTTATCTTTCGTGATGTATTAAATTCCTTTCGATTTGTATATGGAGTGCTATAGTTTTCTTACTAAATTGGTCTCCTCACTTGACTATTGCCTTTATCAAGGAAAAATATATACCATTTTGAATATCTGATTCAGCATTTCTCAAAGTTACATGTGCATTCATCTGAGAAATTTGTTAAAAGGCAGATTCTTATTCAGTAGATCTGGAATAGAGTCTGTGTTTCTGCATTTACAAGCTCACCCATGAGGCTGGTGATTACACTCTGAGAAGAAAGGCTCATAGCAAAACCTTAATCATTTCTGTTACACCCTTTTATGAAATTTGTCACAGAAGCCCATTGCTGTTTAGAATACAAAAATTATTCATGACCTTTATCATCATGTTCCTGCATTTATAACAATCTCTTTTAAGCTTCCCTCTTCCTCAGTGACAGGCCTTCATATACAATCTACCAATATCAACCTTGGGTAATTCCCCCAAAAGTCAGGGTGCAGCAAGTCTACATGCATGTTATGTTATTCAGGGTAAAAGAGACATTCTCAATAGGAAATTTGTATTTAGATAGATAGATACATACATACATAGAAGAGAGGGCACTTATTAGAAGAATTGGCTCATGTGATAATGGAGGCTGAGAAGTCCCATGATAGGCCATCTACAAACTGGAGACCCTGGCATGCTGGTAGCATGGCTCAGTTCAAGTCCAAAAGCTTCAGAACCAAGGAAGCTGATGATGTAACTCTCAGTCTGAAGATGAAGACATGAGGAACAGGGGAAGATGGATTTCCTGGCATAAGTCTTTGAGTCCAAAGTTAGGAGAGCCTAGAGTTCTAATGTTCGATGTCAAAGGAAGAGGAAATTGCCTCTTCTTTGCCTTTTTGATCTATGCAGGCCCCCAACCAAATGGATGGTGCCTGCCACATTGAGTACAGATCTTCCCCACCCAGTCCACCAGTTCACATGCCTGTCTCCTCTGGAAACACCCTCACAGATGCATCCATAAGTGATGCTCTACTAATTCTCTAGGTATTCCTTTATCCAGTCAATTTAACATGTAAAATTAGTCTTCACACCTGTTGACACACTCTTGGCCCTGACTAGGACTTTTCATTGCCATTTTCTTCTGTTTTTAAGACTCACTTTAATTGTTAACTTCCTCCAGAAAACCCTCATTGGCAGCCTAGTTTGGGGCTGATGGTTCTTATGAATACTCTTTTATCACTCTGGGTTGACTGTTAAGACAGCACTTAAGATTGTTTTGAAATTATTCAGAAGTGTTCATTTCACTGGTTTGTAAATTCAAGATCATAGTATTTTCCAGTCCTACCCCACATACTGATACATAATAAAAGCTAATAAATCTTGCCTAACGTGAAGTTATGTGAATGAATTCTAAAATTTGCTTAAATTATATTTGTTGCTGCAGAATTGCTGGAAAAAAGTTTTTGTAATAGTCACCTATTTCCATATCCTTGTTTTCAAGGCATTAAGTGATGTTGGTCACAATATTACTATTTGTGCTTTCTTTTTTTTTTTTTATGTTTAGCATCCTAAACTGTACTTTTATTTATTTATCTTTTATTTCAGGTTAATATGTGGTACAAATGATTAGGTTACAATGTTTATGTTTGTTAGGTATGGTTCCTGCTAACTTGTACTTTTTATTTGTGCTTTCTTTTTGACTAGATCTTCATTGCCAGGTGTTTTGATTTTATTCATATATCTCTGGCCATGTAGATAAAACTTGTTTGTTTGTTTTCTGTTTTCTTTATTTATTATCTTTATTATTTCTTTTCCTTCTCATTTTTTGGTTTCCTTAAATATTTTGTTTTCTTTCAGGCTTTTGTTATTGCTTTTCTATTTTCTTAGGAGTTATGCTTAAGGTAATTGATTTTCACCTTTATTATTTTCTAGTGTACAAAATTTCCTGAAAACAAACATATAAAAATTCATCTAGTCAATTTGTAGCAAAGTATAATACGTATTTTGTTACGACTTAGTTCAAAATATTTTACCTCCATTGCGATTTCTTCTTCCTTATCAGTTATTTAGAATTGCATTGTTTAATTTCCAAATATGAGTATTTTCTTACTAAGATCTTATTACTTATTTTTAGTTTAATTACTCTATGATCAAAGAGCATACTTTGTATAATTTTAATCTTTTTGAGATTTATTTTATGGCATAACAGAAGACTACCTTGATAAATATTTAATGTGCATTGGAAAATGTCCATCTCTGCTATCACTATATATAAAATCTGTAATTATTACTTAAGTCAATAATTTTTGATGAAGATACTTACATATTTGATATCTTTGTTCTTTTCCTTTGATTGCTACATGTATCATTTGATAAAACATCTTACTAAATTAAGATTTGCCTTTTTCTTATCAAGGGGACAATGGATCCAAATGCCCAACTCATTTCTTTTGTTTTTTCTTTCTGAATCTTTGACCCACAAATTCCTCTCATTGGTAGATCACCAATAATTTCTCTAAAAAAACTTTCTTTTCCTTTTAAAATTTATCTAGCTTAGAGATTTGTATTTAAAAAATCTATTCAGCCAGTAACGGAGGCCCTGTGTTGATTTTTAAATGTTATGTCTTCTATAATTTATTTTTAATACCATGAAGAGTCCATTCATGTTTATTCTTCTTGGGTCAAGTTTGATATTCAATGTTCTGGTTAAGAATTTATTTTCTACATTTTCATATTTGTTCTTAAAATTTTTTCCTAATATTCTCCTATATTTGATTCATGTAAGGAAGATAGCATATAAGCTATTTGATGTTTAGAAACTGAAATACACTCTCCAAAATAAAATGAAACAAGCTGAGAATAAATAAAAGGAAATTTTAAAAAATATATATTAACTTAAAATGTATCCAGAATTGGAAACTGAGCATAAACTAAGGGACCTTAAGGTATTTTGAGTATACTCTAATAAATGTAGAACAAATACAAATCACATAATACTATTTTTCTCTTTGTATACTAATTTTGGAAATATTTAAATGATGAAATTGAATTTTCCCATTCAAGAATACTATACATAGCTTATTTTTAAGATTTTTTTTTTTCATAACTCAGAATAAGCTTTTCTGAGATTTATTCTTATTTATACAAAATCTGTAAATTTCTGGTTAAATTTTTCTGGAAAACTAAAATGTGTTAATGATGAGGTTAATGCGGTTAATGATCAGGTATACATAAAAAATTATTTGGAAAGGTTTTCTTTTTTTCCTTCTAAAACAAAGGAGTCCAAAGCAAAGACAGAGATATAGTGAATGATCTCACTTATATGTTGAATCTAAACGAAGTCATGCTCATAGAAATAGAGAGTAAAATGGAAAGGCCATATATATCTACAAGTTTTATTTGTCAATATAAAAAAAATTAAATCGGCTCATGCGCTATCCTTTAATATTATGATTTAATAAGTCTGGGATGTGGCTTATGAATGCATATTTAGCAAAATGCTCCTCGGGTAACTCTGATACACAGCTGGGGCTGAGGACCACCACTGTCGGCTAAGCTTCCTGAATATAGAAACTCTGATATGTTCATTGTTTCCTCCTTTAAGTTTCAGAGTATTTGGCTTACAAGTACTCGATATTTGTTTAATCAATGAATGAGCAAAGTGTAACTTTTTACATGTATTTTATATTTAAACATCTTAATTCTCTTTTCACAGGCAGACATAGCTGTAAGTTTCATTTTTTTCCTTGTTTTAAAATACTTTTTCCAATTCATTTTATGATGAAATTGTATTCACTTAGAATTACAGAATGAGGTTAATTATAAAGATACATTTTTCTTATTTTTCATTAAAATTGGTATTTACATTTAGCGTTTCACCATTATATTATATGACATTGAAAATTGTTCCTAGAGTTATATTCCTAAATATTTGATTGTGAATCTTTCTAGTCTTATTTTTAAATCAAGACTGGATATCTTGCAATTTACCAGGTACTGCCTGTAAACTATATACACCTATGTACCTGTTAAATCCTTTCTCAATTTCACCTGTTATTATGATAATGCATATAAACAAAATACCCATACTGTCTAGAAAGGAAGTGTTAGCAGCAGGTTCTTGGCCCATGGGAAAATTATTTTTGCAACATTATGCAAGAAATATATAACAGACAATAGATCCAATGTAAATGAAAATCTGATTAAAAACTATGTGCCAGACCAAAAATCCATACTTTGTCACCACTAACATTTATTGAATAGCTAGTTACCAGCTGTGATGAAATACAGCAGCGCTGAAGAATGTGAGCTAGTTGTTATTCTCTGGGGCTTGTGACTAGCAATGAACAGTGGGACCATGGTACTTCTGGCTTCTCTCGACTTAGTTGAACATGTGTGTTTCACATGTGAAATCACTTGGAACATAAGAAGGTGAACCTGAGAGTCAGTCATAGGCCTCCACTTTGGTAATACTGTATATGCTACATTGTTTCATGTTTTACATTCTCCCCCCTCTTTTTTTAATTGTTCAAGGTGTTGTTGTTGTTGTTGGTGGGGAATCATTGAGGGTACAATGAGCCAAGTTACATCCTGTGTGTTTGCTGGGTGAAGTCCCTCTGTTAGTAGTGTCCTTCCCCTAAGAGGTGTGTCACACCCCATAGCCCCACACTCCCCTCCCTCCTTCCCTTTTCCCCCTTCCCCATTCCTTCTCCCCCCACCATGTACTAGCATCAATTGTCCTCATATCAGAATTGAATAAATTGGATTCTTGCTTATCCATTCTTGTGATGCTTACTAAGAAGAATGTAGTTCAATTCCATCTGATTTAATACAAAAGATGTAAAGTCACCAGCCTTTTTAGTGGCTGTATAGTATTCTATGGTATACATATATCACAGCTTGTTAATCCATTCCTGGATTGGTGGGCATTTCGGTTATTTCCACAATTTGGCAATTGTAATTGGGCTGCAATAAACAGTCTAGTGCAAATGTCCTTATGATAAAATGATTTTTTCTCTTCTGAGTAGATTCCCAGTAATGGGATTACAGAATCAAATGGGAGGTTTAGTTTGAGTTCTTTAAGGATTCTCCATACTTCCTTCCCAAAGGGTTGCATTAGTTTGCAGTCCCACCAGTAGTGTAAAAGTGTACTGTTCTCTTCACAACCACGTCAGCATCTGCAGCTTTGAGATTTTGTGAAGTGGACCATTCTTACTGGGATTAGGAGATATCGCAGGGTAGTTTTGGTTTGCATTTCTCTGATGATTAGGGACGATGAGCATTTTTTTTGTATGCTTGTTAGTCATTCCTCTGTCTTCTTTTTAGAGAAGGTTCTATTATTTGCATATTATGAATGAGACAAAATGATAACTAAAATCTACA
This sequence comes from Perodicticus potto, assembly GCA_963574655.1. Taxonomy (NCBI): domain Eukaryota; kingdom Metazoa; phylum Chordata; class Mammalia; order Primates; family Lorisidae; genus Perodicticus; species Perodicticus potto. The sequence goes on along the minus strand of CAUYRH010182157.1, from coordinate 4,795 downwards.
GAGAACTCAAGTTATATTCTTTCTTAAATAGAGTTAAATTTGATGTAATGTGAAGTGTATGGCGTCTTAGAAGTTTGAATGTTAGTTGACACCTAAGTCACTACCACTGGTTTAACAGAGCACTAACATGGTCAAATCTTCATAATCTGAAATAAGCCCTACTTGGACATAATACTTTATGCTTATAATATACTAACTACTCTATTTCTTTTTTCTTTCTTCTTTTTCTTTTTTCTAGAGACAGAGTTTCACTTTATTGCCCTTGGTAAAGTGTCATGGTGTCAAAGCTCACAGCAACCTCCAACTCCTGGGCTTCAGCGATTCTCTTGCCTCAGCCTCCTGAGTAGATGGAACTATAGGCACCCACCACAATGCCTGGCTATTTTGTTGTTGCAGTTTGGCCGAGGGTGGGTTCAAACCCGCCACCCTCAGTATATGGGGCCGGCGCCCTACTCACTGAGCCACAGGCACTGCCCTAACTACTCTATTTCTATTTTATTTAGAAATTTTACAATTATATTTCAAAAGTTGAATTTATCTTCATTGTTTTTCATTTCTATCACATTCTAGTTGAAGCATTGCATTAGCTGAAAAAATTTTTTTTGAATCTTAGATTTATTAATCATTTCTCCTTTCTGTTTTTCTATTTTTATTAATTTCTGCTTATATCTACATTATTTATTTATTATATTATGATGTAGATTATACTTTTTTCCTTAACTATCTAAAATTAAATGCTGAGCCAGATCTTCTATTCATATATAACCATCAAATTAAGATAGATAACAAACAAACATGTGAAGTATGAAGTATAATATTTCCACAAGTGAAGGCTATGATGAATTTAGCTTCATCATCCACTAAAATAACTTTGTTCTGTTGATATGCTTTCTGGTTTTGAACTAATTTCTGGTAATGTCTGTGCAGGCTGCATGTACACTAGTAAAAAGAAATCTCAAGTCATGTGTTTCCAGCCTTGATGGAGAAATGGACTTCCTTTGGGGCTGGAATTCATTAGGAAAGTAGATATTAATAAAATACATAAAGAACTTCTTTTCATATATTGGATAGTAAGCAAGACAGGACTATGGTGCATGCAAATAAGCATAAAAAAAAGAAGTGCATGCAATCAAAGCTCCTGCTTTACGCTCGGAAGCAATGAAGGATAAAAAAACAAAAAGGAATTTCTAGAGATGAGAAATATAGTAACTGAAATAAAATTACTAGATGTTAATGGAGAAAAATAGGTATGGAATTTCATTATCACATAATACATTACAACGAAAATGGTCAAAGAAACAATTGAAATATGGATTATTCGTCCCACTTACTGTCTCAACGTTTCCAGAAAATTTGAAACTTTGAGTTTCAAAAAACTTTCTGTTCTTAGTTCTATGCTGAGAAAGCATAATATTTATTGTATAACATACCTAGAATTCTAAACATTAGAATTCAGTATTGTTTGAATAAAGAGCTAAGAGCTCAGTAATCACTTATCATATAGAATTTTTAAATTTTTAGTAGATCAGAAATCATTTTCAGTTTAAAAAAACTCTGCTAGTCTAAGCAACACATTAGGAATCTTATTTCTTATCTAAATGTTGTACTTTTACTAAATTCAAATTTTTTTCTGTTCTTAGGTTACTTCTGAGAAAGCATAATATTAATTGTGCAACATACCTAGAATTCTAAACATACCTAGAATTGTGCATTTTTATTACTTACCCTAGTTTGCTTTGTTTTATAGTATAGAAAATTTCTCTATCACTTTTTTGCTGGTTGCATTCTGAAGTCTGGTAATGAAAGTCAGATCCAGGTTTTTGGTACATAAATACATTCTACAATTTTGGAGCCTTCTTAAGAAAAATGATTCAAAATTATAACTAAAAATATATGTGGAAGTCAACATTAGATATTAATTTATTTTATATAATAAAGAGATTATCAAAAAATTATACATTTAAAGATGCTAATAATACCATCAAAATATCTACAAAGGCTGGGCACAGCGACTCATACCTGTAAGCCTACTAGGAGGATTACAGGAGGTTGAGCAGGTGGATTGCTTGAACTCAGGAGTTCAGGACCAGGCTGAACAAGAATGAATCACTGTTTCTACTAAAAATAGAAAAATTAGGCTGGGCATTGTGGTGAGTTCCTGTAGTCCAGCTACTTGGGAGGCTGAGGCAGGAAGATCTCTTGAACTTAAGAGTTTGAGGTTGCTGTGAGCTATGATGAGGCAATGGCACTCTCTCCAGGGCGATGGAGTGAGGCTCTGTCTCAAATAAAAAAAAAGACATACAGAAATAAAATTTTTCTAGTTGCATAATATCCATAGTATGCTTTCCTAAAATTTTTACCTCGCACTTGTTGCCTCTTTTTATAATAAATAGTTTATAATGTCATGTTCTATAAAAATAGTAGAAAAATTCAGTGTATCCTGTAGCATTTTAAGTTGATTTTTAAAATTGCTGATATTTCGTATGTGCAAATATTACTTTACACATAGTTTTGCTCAATGTTTATAGTACTGTTAAGTGTTTCTGCCCCGACTGTAGTTACATTCACAAATTCAATACTGTGTCGCATATGTCAAACATAAACCCAAAGATATGGTGCATTTACACTTTTACACACTACATGTATATACACTATATTATTGAGTAATTCTATCACAGAGCACACTCTTCTTTTGCACATGTCCATGTGAAAGAAACCTTCTAGTTAAAATGTTATATATCTGAAGATGGAAAACATTTTCCAGAGAATAATTTTTATTTTCATATATTTGAAAATTTAATTATTGGAGTTATTCACTTCCAATACTTCGGCAGCCTGGCTCTAATAGGCAAATTCTTTTCATCTTTTATTTTTCACCTTGTTGTTTGGTTGCTGAGTTGAGTCAGCACGGGCGGATACAGGCATGTCTGATACTACTGCTTATATCGCTCATAAAAATTTAACTGTACATGAAAATGACTTCAAACAACATAATGTATTTCACTATGCCCAAGCTACGTGCATTGTCAAATCAGATTTCCCTTCTCGAGATTTTTTTTCCACAATCACTCAATGTCCACCAACAGAAAGGGAAGTGTGATCACCGGTAAGTCTGAGTAGAAAGACAGAGTTGTCAATTGATTATGTTAAAACGTCTTACTTTTCACATATTGCAAAAAGACATATGATCCTAGAAACCCAATGTTCGCATCCTCCTACGACTCTGCGGGGGTGGGGGGGAAGAGGTCCTGAAGCTTTGTTTCACTGGCTTTCTGTAATATCTATCTCTGTGAATAGCCATTCTCACCAAATAACAAACATCTTAATTTAAGAATTTAAATAATTGAGTACGGAAGGAAATCAAATTGCGGTTTCCACAGTGTTTTAGGGTACATGAATAAAACACAGTAAATGCCATCCTGCTGCAATCTCCAATTTTTCACAAAATGACTCATGTTTCTTTTTCTTATAAGTCCTCTTGAAGAAAACAGAATTTGAACAATTTATTCTATTATAAATGCAAAGATCTCCTTATTTCAATTATTGGGTTTCCTCTTTTTCCTAAAAATTTACATTTTGTAAAAGGGTTATCATTATCTATAAAATAGATATCTTCAAAATATCTATATAACCATAACAGGTATCAGTGTTTATAAAAATACTTTCTTTTCAAAATTCAAATTTCTGTATTGTCAAATATGCTCTTGCTTTATTAACCATGTTGGCATAAGATTTTCTAAAGAAAATCACTGCCCAATATTTTAAATGCACATTTTCATGAATACACGCACACTTCTTGATTGCTTTTGAACCCAGAACTCCTATTTTACTGTATTCCTTGGCTGAGAAATGACCAAACAAGATTTAGTTGATCATTATTTCCAGTAGAACTCAACCTCTTGTGTGGAATAGGTCTCAAGATGGTTCAGATTGTAGCCTTAAGAAAAGGTTTTGGCATACAGTGTCTTATTAAGGAGTTAGTGTTCTGGAGGCACATTTTGCTTGCCCAGAATGAATTTCAGGAAGCATTCGATTTCATTAGCTAGACTATATTATTTGGAAGGAATATTCCTCCTTTATTCTATTTGAGAGTTGGAATGTGATAAACCCTTTTGCTTTTGCCAGAAGTGACCTGGTTGATGTAATTCCCTGTCAATTAAGGTAGGAGCAAGGTGTTTCATGTGGTGATTCTGCTTTGATTACCATGTAGGAACAATTCTGGCTTGCTTATGAGGACAATAAACAGGCCATGACCATACTATAAGAGAGACACTTTTACTTTATTACAACAAAATGCCCTAAAAGAAATTCCTCCCTATGGCGGGACAAGGAAACTGGTTGGATGGTTATTCTATAGATAAGGGGTACCTTGTAAAAGAAATTATAGACAATATTCAGGCTTATCTCCAGAAATACATTACTTTTTCTTCTAGGAAGGCATCATATAATTTTTAAATTTCAAGTGCAACCTCTAGGGAGCATAAAATAATTTTTAAATTTCAAGTGTAACTGTATATAGTCATTTTAGTTACCTGTTCCCAAGAACTCCTAAACATATTGCTTCAGGAAAAGGTCCATTGGCCATCAGAACTCTGTTATTCACCTTGGTTCTCAATTAAGCTCTGTATTAACAATGTTTTTTTTTAATTTTTAGTAAATCATAATTGTGTACATTGGTGCAATCATGGGGCACAATGTGCTGACTTTATATACAATCTAAAATATTTTCATTAAACTATTTAACATAGCCTTCGTGGCCTTTAAGTCACTATATGAAGACATTTATATTCTACCT